>ML782897.1:1065793-1092063 GCA_009831015.1 Picea engelmannii | reverse complement strand
CCGGACCCCCAAGCTGGCCATGATACATAAGAAAACACTTTCATCCTCTCTACAAAACATATTGTAACATCCCCAACATCCAACTAAGCTATGCCACGTAAAATTTTCGAACTACATGCAATTAAAACATATGCACATAGAACTTTTGAGGAACATACAAATACATTATGTAAATGCACAAATTCATACTGAAATAACAATAAACACATACATGTAGCATATACAGGAAATACCCATAAATATAGACACATTTATAAATCATACACATGATAAATCCATAAAAATAAACACAGAGATAATAATGCAGCATGTAAATTTATCACACAGTTGAAACTTATCCTGGTAAGAATATCACCAACTATGTGCAGGCCTTCCACGAACCTCTCAGCCTTAGACCACATTGCTCATCACTCTCAACAGTGGGTCACCCCCGAGCTGGGACTAAACTCCACCCAGGTAAAGGGTTCCTAACCAGGATAATGGATCATGGATAACAGGAAATACTTCGTCATAG
Source organism: Picea engelmannii (assembly GCA_009831015.1). Classification (NCBI taxonomy): domain Eukaryota; kingdom Viridiplantae; phylum Streptophyta; class Pinopsida; order Pinales; family Pinaceae; genus Picea; species Picea engelmannii. Next base: position 1,091,549 of record ML782897.1, on the reverse strand, counting down.
GTGCCAACTCAAACTAATAGCCTACAGTTCTCCATTCCCCACATGCATATCCCACCCCAAGAAGTGTGCCCCTTCTCTGCTCAAGAGTCCCTTGGCTACCCCACTTCCCTTCCAGGGATTCAACAATAAGACATAGAGGAAGTCTGAGAGCCATGTAGTTGTAGTTTAGCACCTTCAGGAAGTCGTTTCCCAACAATTCTCTCACCCAAAGAAAAATTTCCGACGTGCCTGACAACTCGCCTCTTCAGTATCCCATGGGCCTGACAACATGCTTCTTCAGTCCATATCCCAAACTAACTAGCTACATAAACAAGTATGGCTATGGATACAAGTTCAGGTTAAGTGACATGAAGGTAGGAAAGATAGCTCCATGGGTGTGTGAATGCTCATGGATGATTTTCTTGATCACTGAATGATGGAAGGAATCATGGATGAATGATGTAAAATGAACTAAGTCCAAACAATATGTATGCATGTCCCCAACTTGACACTTGTCATGTTAGGAACTACTTTGGCCCACTTGTCCCCAACTTTGGAACTTAGGATAAAATAATTATGCATACTTTATATTTTAAAAAATATTAATATAATATTCCTTTTTGGCTTAAGCTCCCTAACTTAGCCCTTTTCCTTAACTTTTAGCCCTTCCTTTCCCTAACTAGTGGAGTTTGGTCCCCCATACTCTTTTATCGTGGTCGTTTTGCATGCAACGATGTATTTTATACTAATGCTGAGACATATATAATAATAGACACACTGGCCTTTAACATCTAGGCTCTCTAGCCTAATCATCCCAAAACTGGCTCACCAGCCTATAAAACATAGCATATACACAAAGGCTCATTAGCCTCAATATCGCGCGCACTTAAGATGTTGCACACGGTATCCTGGAATGTGCACACTTCATCATTTTACTGTGCAGTACATGCATGCACTATGCCATGAAAGGTGCATACAAAAAATGATATCAAAACAACTCACCATATTACATGCATTTGTATTTACATTTACAATTGGGTTTGTCCTAGGTATATTACAATCCCGTCCCCTTATTTATGCAATGTCCTCAATGCATTATGTACACATATACAACAAATATTTCAAAAATCCTCAAAAAGATGTCGGTATTCTGCCTGCATTGCATCCTCATGTTCCCAAGTAGCGTCCTCAGGACCGTACTAGGTCCATTAGACCTTTACAATCCCTATGGATTGATTCTAGAGATGTTTGATTTTATGGTCTAGAATGCATACTGGATGCACTTGAAAAGCACCTTCTTTCTCCACCTGAATCACATTCCAATCAATTACATGATTAACATCAAGTATATATTTCTTTAGCAATAATACATGGAATACATTATGAATAGACATAGATGCAGAAAATGCAATCATATAAGCTACTGGACCAATCCTCTCTAGGATTTCAAATGGCCCACAATAGCGAGCTGCCAACTTTGAACAATTTCCCAACTTCAGGGAACTTTTGTTGGCTTTCACTTTCAAAAATACATGGTCTCCCACTTTAAATTCCTTGTGAGTTCTGCCCTTATCAGCATAAATTTTCTGCCTGTTTTGGTCAGCCTTTAAATTTTGTTTTATTTTCAACATTTGCTCCATTTCCCTGAGTAATTCTAGCCCAACCACTACTCTATCTGCTGGGTTATCCCAACTTATTGGTGTGCTGTACTTTCTCCCATAAAGTGCCTCAAATGGGCTCATCTTTAGAGATGTTTGGTACCCATTGTTATAAGCAAACTCTACCAAGTGTAGGTAGTCTTCCCATTTTGATGCTTTATCCATCGCATATATCCTCAACATATCCTCAATCACTTGATTCACCCTCTTTGTTTGCCCATCTGATTCTAGATGACAAGTTGTACTAAAATTCAAATTTGTTCCAAATCCATTAAATAATCCTTTCCCAAATTTTGAGGTAAATTTTGGATCTATGTCAAACACAATTGTCTTGGGTATGCCATGTAATGTAGCAATACCTCTCATATAAACATCAACAATGTTGGTTTCCTTGTGATATAGCTTTACAAGAATAAAATGAGCAGCTTTAGTAAGCTTATCCACCATTACCATGATAGAATCATGTTGCTTGTTTGTTCTGGGAAGTTTGGTGATGAAATCCATTGTTACAACTTCCCATTTCCACTTAGGAATGGGTAATAGTTGTATAAAACTAATTGGGTTTCTATGCTCAACCTTTACCTTTTGACATTCCAAACATTTGGCAATAAAATAAGCAACTTATTTCTTCATTCCTGGCTAATAATATCGGCTCTTGACAACTGCAATAGTTTTTTGATAACCTGGGTGCCCAACATAAGGTACATTATGCATTTCTCCCAATATCAGATTTTTCAATTCCTAGGAATTTGGTACATAAATTGTTGCCCTGTACATGAGAATTTCATCATTACCTAGCTTGTATTATTAAATTTTCTGTTGCAAATTGCCTTGCTGTAATTTTTCCACTAATTCATTGTATTGCAAATCGAATTTTGCAGCCTCTATAATTCTATGTTTCAAATCTAATTTGTACATGCTAATGTTTAAAGCATGTAATTTATGCACTCTGTTGTTGAGTGCATCAATCACTTTTATCTCTTTCCCTTTGATATGCTTTATATCAAAGTCATATTCACTTAGAAATTCCAACCATCTACTTTGCCTAGAATTTAGAGTTGGTTGATCAAATAAATATTTCAGGCCATTATGGTGTGTTCTTAGCTCAAAACGTTTTCCCATGAGGTAGTGTCTCCATTTCCTCAAGGCATGCACTATGGATGCCAACTCCAAATCATGAGTGGCATAGTGTCTTTCATTCTCCTTCAACTTCCTTGATTCATAACATATAAAAAATCCATTTTGACTAAGGACTCCACCAAGTCCTTCTTTACATGCATCTGTGCATACAATGAAGTCTTCATTTGGGTCTACAATCCTTAGTATTGGAGCACTTTTAAATAATTTATTCAAGTGTTGGAAAATCTTTTCACAATCCAATGTCCACTGAAACTTCACACCCTAATTTTGTAAGGAAGTGATTGGATGTGCAATGTTTGAGAATCCTTCAATAAATATCCTATAGTATCCTGCAAGGGCCATGAATGATCTCACCTCTATCACATTCTTTGGCACTGTCCATTTTCTAATGATTTCTATCTTCTAAGGATCCACTGCTATCCATCCTCTGAAATGATATGTCCCAAATAATGAATTTGCCTCTAATAAAATGAGCACTTTCTCAATTTGCCATACAATTGATGCTCCCTTAATACTTGCAACACCATCCTCAATTGATGCTCATGCTCTTCTTCTGATTTGGAATATACAAGGATGTCATCCAAAAATACAATGACAAACTTCTGTAAATATTCTTGAAAAACACCATTCATTAAGCACACAAAAATAGTTGGTGCATTTGACAACCCAAATGGCACCACTTTGAAATCATAATGACCATACCTTGCCCTGAAGTCGATCTTGTTGATATCTTCCTCTTTAACCCTTACCTGATGGTATCCTGACCTAAGACCTATCTTGGAAAATATCTTGGCATCCTTCAATTGATCAAAGAGATCATCAATCCTTGGCAGATGATACTTGTTCTTTACAGTCACTTTATTCAACTATCTGAAGTCAATGCACAATCTTAATGTCCCATCTTTTTTTTTCACGAACAAGAATGGCGCACCCCAAGGTGACACACTTGGGCGTATATACCGCTTCTTCAAAAGTTCTTCAAGCTGCATTTGCAACTCCTTCAGCTTCGGTGTGCTCATTCTGTATGGAGTATTTGAAACTGGAGCTGCTCCAGGCATTAAATATATAGAGAAGTTAATATCTCTCTTTGGGGGTAGTCCTGGTACCTCCTTGAACACATTTTCAAAATATTCCAGGACTGCATGATCTTCCAAATTTGGCACCTTATCTTTAGGTGTCTCTTCCATATGAGCTGCAAATATTTCGCACCTTTTTCTGTAACATCTCTTCAGCTGAAATGCTGAAATTCATATGTTGGTAACTTCCCTGGGAATTCCTTGCACTTTACTTAGACTCCCTTCCTCATCCAAGAAAGTAAATTTCTTGTTATGACATTCTAGGATAGCATGATGTTGATCCAACCAATCCATCCCAATTAGACAGTCATAGGAACCTAAAGGAAAGATGTTCAAATATTCCATGGTGTTCAATCCATTCATGTCCATAAGACATGACTTAACCATCTCATTAACTTTTCTTTTGGATCTGGTAGCCAGTTTCACCAACCAAGATTTTCCATGATTGATTCTTGGCAAATGAAAACTTTCCACCATCTTAGGATCTATATAACTATGACTAGCTCCTGAATCAATTAAAATAACAATGGTTTGGTTGTTGATCATACCTTCCACTTCAATCATGTGTGATTGATGCTTTTCTTGCTTGTTGGCCATGGCTACATAGATCCTTGGTACATTTCTGCCCATGTCCTCCATTGTTTCAGCTTGCTATACATTGTGAACAATCCTCACTTTTTCACCTCTGTGGGGACAATCTCTGAACATATGATCTCCTCTACAACCCCAACATTGAATAGGTGGTTTCCTTGGCCTTTGACCCCCTGTCTCAATCCTTCTGGGTTCTCTAGAAGTTTGTTGTCCCTAAGGATTATTTCTGAAGAATGGTGGCTCAGTACCCTTCTTCCTCTGATCCATATTGAATTTATTTTTGGAAATTTGGCCTTTCTTTTTGCTGATCATATAGGAATTTATCTCGCTATATGGTCTCCTCCAATGTCTTGGGATCATCATACTATATTTTGTTGCTGATGAATGATGGAAATCCACTCAAATACCTATGAATCTTAATTGTTTCATCCTTGTTGAAAAAAACATACTTCAACTGTGCTAAAAACCTTATTTCATATTCATCAATGGTCATACTCCCAAGCTTGAGTAACTCTTTCATTTTCTTGTCATGGTATCTCTTATTCAAGTATTTCTTCTGATCTCATCTCCTTGACTATATTTCCCCTCTGCCTCTTCCATTCCTATGGAATCTGTGTTGATTCTAGTCCTGATCTAGTTGTTGTTAACTTTTCAAAATGTGCAACCAACAAAACTTTGTTTGGCTAACTCCTTCAACAATTTCATGAAAATATAAACCGTTCTGGTTCAATAATATATCAGAATTACTTCCTCTGATTTCTTGAAAAATTGAATGCCCAGATCAATTTTCTGGGTGAGTATTTATATTCCACTATCCAATACCTTTCCGATGCCTTCTCCCATGCTCAATCCCGAGTCTTGAGCAGAAAGTTATGGTTATTTGAAAATTGCCCATTAATTTTTTTGTTCATTCTTCAACTAGGCGCAGCTCTGCACTACAATTATGAATTTTTTCACCTACTCCATTCTATTTTTCATAGGATCTCAATTGGGTTTCTTCATACACGTATTATGGACACTATATCCAAGTTTCACATTTTTTTGGGTTCTGGGCTACTAGTTACAACTTGCTGAAGATCTAGGCCAATTTGTGTTTTTGGTCTGGAATGGTACAAGTACCTTCTTTGCCATTTTAAGCACTTTTAGCATGCCCAAAAATTTAATTCAGATCTGACTGTCTTCTATGGTTCAATATATTTCCATTGACTGCTCTTGCCCCTCAATCTGATTCCAGAGCAGAGAGTTATGTCTCTTTGAAGTTAGTTGGGTCTTAAAATTTACCCTCCACTGTTTGTGCCATAACTTTCTCATAAAAGATTTGTTTGACAAACGATTTACACCATTAAAAATATCTCTCCGAGCTCTTTTATCTAAGTTGTTGAGACAAAGTGTACCTTGGTACACTATATTCTTGTGGTTTTTGAGTACCTAAAAATGCTCTTAAAGGACTCAAAAAACACGATGCAAAAAGATGATGTTCAAACAGTATAAAATGTCGCAGAAAATCGTTGGTTTTCTGTTATTTTTCACCATCAAGTTTCAACCTGTATGCCCATATTTACCATGCAAATAAACACCATAAGGTAAATCTTTCTTCTCACACCTATAACCATTGTGCATCACTTCTCTGTCTTGCGAATAACTTGAGCACACTACTTTTGTGTCGCACGCCAATAGCCACCGTGCACAGTTTTGGTATCATGCGTTGGTATTACACGCGCAATTCACTCTACATGCTACACCATGCCAAATTTTAGTATGCCCCCACCACGCACCAATACTCTACGTGCACCATTAACTAAACTATCGTGCAACAACATATACCCATTTTACACGGGCACCAACAAAATTCCTTTGTGCTCTGCCAATACTATGCACACCATGCGTGCCATTATTATGTGTGTGCACAACGCACACACTTATTATGTGTATGCACACTAAGAAATCTTAATTTTATAACGTTCACCTGCACACCAACTTTTTTCCACATGGTTCCAAAATTTAGCACTCACACCAACACACTAACGTTTTTCCGTGTGGCACACCAATATTTTTTCGCGCGCACTGCCACACCAATATTTTTCTGTACGGAACCAATTTTAGTGTGCACACATGCACACCAATATTTTTCCGCCCAGTGCCCAATTTTACATATCACAAGATTTTCACTGCGCATCATGCATTTTTAGCACCCACCTGCGCACCTTCATTTTTATGCGCATCAATTTCCTCGTCAATTCCATTACAGAAATTAGTGATTATTCCTAACTTTTCCCCAATTTCTACCATAGACATTCTGCAACTATGAAATTCATTCAATTTCACCCTGATAACACCAGTTCGACCTCTACAATAAAAAATCGTTGTGGGTTGACATTTTTGGAACGATTTTACCCAAAATCAATTCACGAATTGAGAATTTTAATTATCAAACTCACTCCATCTGTCATGGCTTCGCTGTAACTTCAAATTCGACCCATTTTAGGTCCAAATTTTCTAGAACAAATATTAAACCAATAATCTCTCACCACTTGGCTGAATATCCCCATTTTCTCATGAAATTAACAAGAGAAATTGGGGCTTTTCCCAATTCCGCGTCGTTGCTTCTAAAATTTACCATGGACGCTCTGTGACTTGAAATTTGGCCAAATCGAAATCAATCCTCTGTGAAATTTTTCTTCAACTCAAGTTGCTCGGCCCATCTAGGCTCAGTGTAAAAAACTTAAGATCTGATACCATATTGTAATGTCCTCGACCCCCCAAGCGGCCACGATACACGAGAGAACACTTTCGTCCTCTTTGTGTAACATACTGTAACATACCCAACATCCAACTGAGCTATGCCACGTAAATTTTTCGAACTGCATGTAATTAAAACATATGCACACAGAAATTTTGTGGAACATTATATAAAACATAAAAATACAAATACATTATGTAAATGCACATATTCATAATGAAATAATAGTAAACACATACATGCATCATATACAGGAAATACCCATAAATATAAACACAGTTATAAATCATACACATGATAAGTCCATAAAATTGAACACGGAAATAATAATGAAGCATGTAAATTTATCACACAGTTGACACTTATCTTGGTAAGAATATCACCAACTGCGTGCAGAACTTCCACAAACCTCCTAGCCTTAGACCACACTGCTCATCACTCTCAGCAGTGGGTCACCCCCGAGCTGGGACTAAACTCCACCTGGGTAAAGGGTTCTTAACCAAGCTAATGGATCATGGACAACAGGAAAGACTCTGTCACAGGTGCCAACTCAAACAAACAACCTACAATCCTGCATTCCCCACATGCCCACCCCACCCTAGGAAATGTGCCCCTTCTCTGCTCAACATTCCCTCGGCTACCCCACTTCCCTTCCAGGGCTTCAGTAATAGGCTGGAAAAAAAGTCTCAAAGCCCTGTAGCTACAGTTTAGCACCTTCAAGAAGTTGTTTCCCAATAATTCTCTCACCCAAAGAGAAATTGCTCATGGGCCTGAAAATCCACCTCTTCAGTATCCCATGGGCCTAACAACCCACTTCTTCAGTCCAGCTCCCAAGCCAACCAGCTACACAAACAATTATGGCTATGTATATAGGTTCAGGTTCAGTGACATGAAGGTACGAAAGATAGCTCCATGGGTGTGTGAATGCTCATGGATGATTTTCTTGATGACTGAATGATGGAAGGAATCATGGATGAATGATGAAAAATGAACTAAGTCGAAACAATATGTATGCATGTCCCCAAATTGACACTTGTCATGTTGGGAGCTACTTTGGCCCACTTGTCCCCAACTTTGGAATTTAGGATAGAATAATTATCCATACTTTATATTTTAAGAAATATTAATATAATATTCGTTTTTGGGTTAAGCTCCCTACCTTATCCATTTTCCTTAACTTTTATCCCTCCCTTTCCCTAACTGGTGGAGTTTAGTCCCCCATACTCTTTTATCATGGTTGGTCGGCACGCAACGATGTATTTTATATTAATGCTGAGACATATACAAAAGTAGGCGCACTGGCCTTTAACATCTAGGCTCTCTAGCCTAATCATCCCAAAACTGGATCACCAACCTATAAAACATAGCATATATACAAAGGCTCGTTGGCCTCAATATCGTGCACACTTAAGATGTTGTGTGCAGTACCATGGAATGTGTACACTTCGTCATTTTAATGTGGAGTACATGCGCGCACTATGCCATGAAAGGTGCATACAAAAAATGATATCAAAACAGCTCACCAACTTACTTACATTTGTATTTACATTTACAATTGGGTTCGGCCTAGGGATATTACAAGAACCATCCACTCCAATATTCATGGTGGATTGTGCTACATTAGAAAACAAACCATATGCATACTACATTATTTATGTACATCATGATATTACAATAGTCCCTGTACGAAAACCAGTGCTCATACAAGACAATGTATCTTTGTCTTATGAATTGTTTGAAATTAATCACTCCTTCATATATCTTTGGTGAACTCCTGAAATACTCTAGATTAGACTCACTATTATTGTGATCGTTGACCCACTTATACGACATATATTCATATACTGGATTACTCTTAATATACCTAGACAAACACTCTAGACACATGCAAACTATACAACTATTATAGACACGCACCTAATTAAATACTTCAAGTATGGGAGATGGCCATTGGATTGAGCTATTAGTCAATCATGATTCTTTGTGATCATTTTAATTTCTTTTTGTTGATGTTCTTCTTTTTGGATGAAATCTCCGGCTTCTCTAGTTAGGAGGTATTCATTGCAATTGTCCTTACTAGGTTTATATGCAATGTCAAACTTGTTAGCACTCTATAAATTTTGTCTAGATGATAGACAAACGACAAAGGTAACTACTTCAACCAGCTTTAAAGTTGAAGTACTAGCCTGCTCAACTCAGAGAGGGCTCTCTCCTGTCACTTGATATTTTTGTGATAATCGGTGGCTAGATTTGGTTTGTTTTGGGGTTTTTTAACAAAAGTTGTTGGCAAGGAAGGGGACGAACATTCAGGGCTATGGAGTCAGAATTCTTAAAGTGAATGAAAATAATGACCAGCCAGTAGAATTCTCTAAAGGATAAGGCTAAATGAGGCAATGAATCTGAGTTATATTTGAATTTAAGTAGAGTGTAGGAAGAATGCGAAAACATATAATTGCATCAGAGCATTACTGAAAGGAGTTATGAATTTGTTAAGAAGAAATACACACAGTTTAAATTGCTAAGCCAAGAGCATCATAAGATGAATTCAGGGCTTTTAACCTTCCAATTTAAACAAACGAAAATGTAAATGGAATAAAAGATCACTGGAAATACATACAATGAAGAAATACAAAAATCATATCAATTCCATTAGAATCTTTTCATAGAGTCTTCAAAATTTTCTTCATATATATTCAATTCAGCTTCAAAAAATTACAATAGAGTTCGAAACAACCAAAAGGTTCTCTTGCACTTCTGCCAACATTAATTCATTCAAACGCCCCAGTATTTATACAATTCAATTACAATGGCAGAAAATGAAACACTTCAGCCTCTAAAACTAATTATAGTAATTTCAACTAACAGTGTTAGTATATGAATTGATTTACAGTGATTCCTCAAAAGACGTTTCAAAACTAGGAACAAATTTCTCTGGCTGCTTAGCTTCCTTTATGACATCTGGCTTGTCTTGATCTTCTGTCGAACTTGCTAGTTTGGTGACACCTGGAGGTCACTTGCTGGTCCCGGGAAAACTGTATTTCATCTTGCCCAGCCACACGATTTCCTTCCATTATGAGTCAGAAGGAATCTCTTAGTCCATCATCTCCTTAATCAAAATATCTAGGTCAATGCATGTGGCGTAGGATATAATCGACAGGCCAATCTTCACTATTTTAAATTGATTCAAAATTTCAAAGTCTGTGGCCAAATACTCTACCAGACTTGGGCCTTTCAAACTTTCTTCCATAGATTCAAATTTGGAATGGTCCATCCTACACTGAATGAGGAGAGAATTTTAGTCTTCTTGATTGTATAATGAACCTTTGCCATCCCAAAATGGTGGTTGGCCCTTGACAAACAATTGATCAAACGTGTCTTTAAACTCATGTATGATGTGCTCCATTTACATAGATTTGTTTTGAACCGATTTGATCAATTTGTGCTTGGCGATGATTCTCCTGGCTAATGTTTCATTAACTACAATACAGCTGCTTCGGGTCGTGGTAGCCACATTGTCTTTGTCATTTATAAAATTTAGATAAACCCTGAACTTAACATCTTCTGCAGCAATAGTATCCTAGATCACATATTTAGCTCCTTATAACAATGTTTTACCTTTTAACCTCATTCTCAACTTTCTTACTCTCTCTTGAAAATATTGATTTTCTCTTTGGAGTGGAGTCATATTTTCATCTTTTATTTCCATCTCTTGTTTCATCTTTTCCAAGGCCTCTTTAAGGATTTTGATTTTCCCTGTCTGTAAACAAACTCGGGACATGGATTGAACTAATCCATTAGTGCTTGATCCAGCTTTTTCATTAGCAGGTACAATGACATCCATATATTTTGTTGCTACTTGTCCTTGTAACTGATTCTCTTTCTCCTTTTCTAGCTGCAACACTTTATCTTTGTAATTTAGTGCTTCTTTTCTGAATGTCTCTTTCTCTTGCTCTAGAGAAGCTAGCTTTGTTGTCTATGGATGGTTTAGGAAATACATATTCAATTTCTTCTTTAGGCTTTGTATCATCTTATATTTCTCATATAAAGAAGCCTTTACTCCTTGAGGGACTTCAAATTCCAATCTTTTGACTTGTGTTTTCCGGGCCTTACTGGATGCTTTCTCCTGTTTCAATTGTCCATCTAATTTGAATGCATGTGTTTTCAATCTCAAAACCCTCAGACCTAAACTCGAGTAGTCTGAATATAGCATATCACTAACATTCTTGTGGAAATTTACTTTGTCTGGGGCACCAATATTTTCATAATGCATCTTGATTTCATACACTTTATCAACATCAGCCACTGCTATATTAAATTAATTTATTTCCACATCCCTGACTGAGAGCAGGGAATCCTTATGTTGAGAGATCTTCTCTGCCTCTAGGAACATGTCTCTTATTTCACTATTGTCCATACTTCCCTTCACAACATATTGGTTCATTAAGTCTTCTTTGGAATGATAAAAGCTGGCAGGTGTCTTGCTAAAGATATGTTTTCTATTGTTGAAAACCCTTGAGATGCTTTCACTCTATGGCATGCTTCCTGTACTGGCCTCCTCATTCTTGGTTGCACTTTCCATCATCTCCATGTGCATTTTCTCTTTAGTTTCTTCTTCTTCCAGGTCCACTACTTGAGAAGATTGTGTAATTTTCATTTTCTTGAGAATATTTCCTTGAATACTGGTGCCTAGTGCCTTTGAACTACTCCTCTTGTGATAAACACTCTCCTTAGGGGCTTTAATAATCAAATTCCGAGAAGCTTTCTCTGTCTAGAACTGCTGAGGGGAAAACTCTATATGTTGTGTATGATTAGGTTGCAAAGTGATTTCCATATTTTCATAGACTTCCAAGTTTGCCAATCTATCAAATTATTCAACTTGCTCATGTTCATAGGGGCTTTGTCAACTCATCAGCCTCCTCATAGACATGATCTCATGTGGGTCATATCTCCTCCCCTGTAACTCTGTAAACCCAAATTCATTGAGTTTGGATTGAATCTGAGGTAAACAAGACTTGGTCTTTACCACAAAGAGCCCCACCATGAAAGGGAATTTTAAGTTAGATGCCTTGTGTGTCTTCAGAAAATGCTTTGTCTATAAAATAATCCTTTGTCTGATGAACTCTAAGGAAAAGACTTTGGGATTCAAAAATACTGGTAAAAGGTAAGGTCCTTCTTGATATCCATACACCCAAATCATAGTATATTGTATGAACAACATCCAATCTCCCACCCTGCTCTATGGATTTGGTTGTAAAAATATCTTCATTTCTTCTAGAACCCTTGGCAGGTCTGTGCCGAAGATAATGTTGTGCACCCTGGACATGATATTATTTATGAAAACAAGCATGGTCATCCTCTTACAATTAGTTGAGATGAATATAGTTTCAGTTAATTCGGTCTTGTTCGATTATAGGAACATTCTCAACAAGTGAGTGTAGTATCTAGAGTGTCTTAGTGAATTGAAATTTACCAACTGTTCATGTATATTATTAGTGATGAACCTGTCGAAACTGATACAAACTGACTGAATAGACTCTGACATAAATAAGGTCAACAGGAAACCCAACATAACCTCTACTACAAACTTGTCATTATCCAACCCTAAAATTTGACTAAGCAGGGAACAAGCCCACTATACCTCAATAATCATAACGTTTACACTGATAGGTAACGACAAACTTTCAGAATGGTGTTTAGGTTTGACAATGGTTTGCAGAAACAGGGTTTTTACTTCTGAGGGGATTTCTTTGTAGACTTTGATAATTTTTTATTTCTCGAAGGGATCTTACACTGTGGGGGAAGAATTTGGTATACTGAGGGTGTGTTGAAATGACAGACTATTTATTTCACATAAAACTTCTGACCCTATCTTATTCAAAATGACCTTTTCTTCCTATGAATATTGTTCTACACACTAGCTGACAAACTTTGGGAAAGGAAAAACGAATTCTACGGAGTAAGGGGTGATGGACACTTAGGCCACTTCGAGGAAGGGTATATGTTTTCCAACATTGTTTAGCATATTGGATCTGGACACAGAAATGGCCGAGATTGTTATTTCTGTGTCAAAAACATCGAAGTCTCTGTCAATTAGGGCTTCTTCTCTAGAGACGAGATCTTTCTCAATTATGGATAAAATGACAGGGTTAGTGGCCATGGCGAAAAATACCTATTAAGTGACGAAGAAAGCACGAACCTGATTCAGTTTCGATCTTGAGTTTTGAATGGATTCTTTGCGCCAATTTTCGAACATTTGAATGCTTCAAAATATCATAAAATAATGCTAGGAGCCCTCCTTTTATAGGTGCCTATCGATATCACAAATTGGGGAAAATGATTTTAGGTAGATCTGTTTTCGCCTCGATGTACTTCTGATGATGCCACACATCCACGAATGAAACCACAATAGTTTTCCCTAGCCCGCCTTCAAATAATTATCCTTCACACTGCTTCATTACCTTATATGTTCCTTAGTTGTTGATCTGGGCTGCCTCAAGATCAATGGTCTGTCGGGTTCCATCTACTTTCGATATCGGGGGTTGGAGAAAATGGTTTTAGGTAGACTTATTTTGGCCCCTATGTACCTCTGAGGGCACCATGCGTCAATGAATGAAACCACAGTAGTTTTCCCCGACCGGTCTTCGAATAATTATCCTTCATGCTATTTCGCTGCCCAATATGGGTCTCAATCGTTGATATGGGCTACTTCAAAATTGACGGTCCACCGGGTCCTACCTTTCATGCCTCCACTATATTTTTCCATATGCCGCTAGATGTAGCCCAATCCCCCAAACTATCACGTTTCCACAATGATGTAGCTCTTCGCTAAATTTCCGAAACTTAGATCCTATATAGCCAAAAACTTCACCTTAACTCTTTGTTATTTCCTTGTTCCAGAAGTTTGTGATTCAAAAACATACCCTTCATGTGTTTAAGATCATTCCTAATAATAAAATTAGTTGGTTTAAAAAATTATCTAAATCTTTTAATACCACTTTTTATTGCTAAGATTTCTTTATGGGATGAAGGATAATTATGTTGTGCATTCTTAAAACATCAACCATACATGCATATTTGTTCCTACTTAGTATTTTTTTTTAATAACATAGTAGCCCAAACATCATCAAAAGCATTAGTTTCAATAATGAAAGGAGAATTTATAATATCATGAAGATGCAGACTAGGGAGGTTATGTATCTTCTACTTAATTATCTACACATCCTTTGTCATGTTTCTATTCTAGGGAATTTCTTTGCTTAGCCTATTTTACAAGCACTTGACATCCTTTTCTTGATTTTCATAGAATTTTCTTATATATTTGAGACTACTGAGAAACCTCTACAACTTCCTTTTTTCAAGTATTTGATCTAGGAATTTAGATAATTCTTGGAGAACATGTTCTTTTAGTTCAACCTTTCCTTGTGACAAGATCAGGAAAAAATATTCAATCTTGGTTTTCATGAATTCTAGCTTCCTCTTACTTAGGGCAATGCAATGAATGTACAGCCTATCATACACCTATTCTAGATGTTTCTTTTGTGGATTCATATCCAGAGAGAATACTAATAAATCATCAATATAAGAAATTACAAAATCTAAATCTTTGAAAACATATTCTATTCTCTTCTTAAATTCAAATGGAACATTTTTTAATTCAAATGGCATGATTCTTCACTCACATTGCCCATGAGGAACTACAAGGTATTTTTGAATCTGTCTTTTGGAGCTATGCAAATTTTCCAGAACCCACTTTTAAGATCAAATTTAATGAATACATTGATACTACCAATCATTGAAAATAGGGAATATTTTGAGGGAAGATGATACCTTATAGGGAGGAAATCCTTATTGAGGGATTTGTTATTGGTCACCATGTGGGGATTTCCTCTTTTTTCCTTAGAATTTTTATTCACATAAAATATAGGACTAGCCCATAGGATTAGGCTAGGTTCAATCAGTTTTCATTTAACATATTCTACACTTTCATTTTTGTAGTATTCCATCTCTTATGTTGATCCTGATTATTTTCGAAATGAAATGAAAGAAGATATATTACAATGAAATACACATAAAATTTCCATAAACAAAGAAATACAACAATAGATCATTTATATAAATGAAAGAAATGTATTGAGACTATAAAAATATAGAGTGAAAGACTCGCTGGAATGGTGGTAGCTTTATCTTTGAGAAGAGATGTGACAACTATGCTCATTCGCAAGAAGATGGTAACAATGAGGCTCTGAAGGAATTTTTATGATAAACATGAATGCCAAAATCCTAGACATCCAAAAACCTAATCCTAGGAGATGAAGCGCCAAAAGTCATGTGTGCCCCATTGGGGTAAGTTAGTACATTAACTTCCCAGGGTCGTAACTTTTGCATACGATCTCCATTTTAGGCATGTGATAGCCCACATGAAAGGTATTTTCAAGAACTCTGCATTCGGCTATCAAAATATGACTATACCTATAGTTTGATTATGTAAAGAAAAGAAAACACTATTTAGAGCCCCAAAATGGCCTTGGAAGTACATAAAGATGTACTAACATGAAAAATTCCAAAGTAAGCTAGCTGGAATAGGTGAGAGGCCATGAATACCAACCTTGATGTTGTGTAGAGATTTAGGATAGACCTATAAGTGCAGAACCGACAATTATAAATAAATTTCTCCATTACAAAGAAACATGTTGAGCTGAAAACTGTCAAGATGAGCCAGTTGGAATTTGGAATAGGTAGGTGGCCACCAATATCCACCTGAATCAATCCTCCCCCCTTAGGAATAAATTGTATCCATTGCGTTGAGTTCTCGGTAAATATGAGAAAGTGTTTTATGAATCAAAATCTTGGTGAGCTATGTGCCTTGTTGGAGAATTTGTGTTGCTTGGTCTATGGAAGGTTGTCATGAACCTGTTGCTGGTGGGGTTGAATCTGTTCCACCAAACTGTTGTCTCTGAGATTGATGTGGCATAGTGTAGGCACCATTGTAGGTGAAGAAACAATATCTTATTTCTCTTATGAAATCTAATTCTGTTGGATAGAAGGTGTTGAGGATGTAGTGGTTGTAGTGGCCTTTTGTGCATCCTCTAAACAGACTGTGAAGAGGATGAATTTTGGAGTATGAGAGATTAACTTGTGGCACTATTTTGGAGGAAAAGTAGTCGTAACTACCTCTAGTATCTTGTAGATCTGACGCCCTAGAGTAATAATGAAACTATGAGGTCAAGACTCATAAACAACACAACATTTCCACATATATGGTTGGTCGAAAACAACATCACACACTACCTCATCCTTGAAGGGTTGGGTTCTATAGGATAGGTGACACTGTTGGATGGCACGAAGATCTCATCCCTAGTGAAGCCACCCTATGTTGTATGGCTGTGGATGTGGTGTTGTCAACAACCCCAATTTTTTGACGACCTCAACTAAGATGAGGTTCTTCTAGCTAATGCTATCAACAATGAAATGCAACAAGGTCCCCTCCACCCACATCTATGAATGGAAAAGGTGATCCCCCTCTTCAAGATCTACTAGTTCTTCTGGTTGAATTATTGCAGTTGCGAAAGTACCAATAGGGTTTATGTCGATGATCTGTTTATTTTTCAATATTTTCTGGATCATATTTTGAATTAGGATTTGTATCCTTGTCTTTGACCTCAACCACCAATGATTGTTTCGAGTGACATTCATTGGTGTTGTGCTAGGGGATTTTGTGGAAGTCGCAGCACTACCCAGTGTCATTCTTTGTATTTCCTTTACCCTTCTTTTCCTATGTCTTGGGCTGGTTGTCAAAAGGTTGTTGGTTAGGGACATCTTTACCATGCTTTGGTTGTTGCGTATTTGCAGACCTGAACTCTCATATTTTCTAGTGCCTAAATTTCTACTCAATTTTGACATCATATCGATAGGGAGCTCCCAACAATAAGATGTTTAGGAAATCCATTTCAGTTTGGATGTACCTATGTAGAGCCCCACAGAATTTCAGAACCATATGTTACTCGGAGTCTTTGATACCCATATTGGTTCTCAAGGCATGGAAAGTATTTGTGAAATCTGACATTGTTTAGCTCTTCTCTTGCCGCAGTGTGTTCCATCTCATGTACTAGTATTCATAGTTATCAATGGGGTAGTATTGTCCCCTGAACGCATCCACAAAATAATCCCAAGTGGGCTCGACCCCATATATTCCATATTCCTCTAGGGACATTTGTTCCCAGTAAGTTTCCCACCAATATTTGAAATGGGGGAGAGCCTTGAGGAGTGCGAAGGCGATATTTTCCCTATTAAAAAAATTGTAAACATAGAAATATAGGAATATCAAAATTAACTTGTACCTTGAAGGGAGGGGTTCCTCCAAAGTGGTCGCTTGATGAAGATGTGTCTGTTGCTATCGGCAGGCATTGAAGGATGTGGGAAAAATTCTCTATCATTTTGTCCCTATGTCATGCGAGAGCTTTCTCAAGAAACAGGTTAATAGAATCTTCTGCTCCATCATGTTTCTTTTATGTCTCCATAGAGGGTTTCTTGGTCATGTGAGAGCAATTTTCTTCATGAGAGACAAGATCAAGACCCAACTTGCTATACTTGAACCTCCTTAGGGACACACACTAAAAAAAGATCAAGAGAACCCTGCTCTGATACCACTGACCCATATTATTTCAAAAATGAAAATAAATAAGAGATATTACAATGAAACAAACATAAAAATTACCAGAAATAGAGAAATGCAACAATACATGATTTCTATTAATGAAATAAATGTACATAGAATGTAAAAATACAGAGTGAAAGACTCGCTAGAATGGTGGCAACTTTATCTCTGAGAAGAGATGTGATGGATATGCTCATTCACACGAATATGATTACAATGAGGCTCTAAAGGAATTTTTATGATAAACATGAATGCCAAAACCCTAGACATCCAAAAACCTAACCCTAGGAGATGAAGCACCAAAAGTCATGTAGGTATTTTAGGCGTGTGATAGTCCATTGGAAAGGTATTTTCGAGAACTAGGAATTATGCTATCAAACTCTGACTTCGTCTGTAGTTTGACTATGGAAAGCCAAGAAAACAATGTTTAGAGCCCCAAAACGACCCTGGAAGTACATAAAGATGTACTAACATGAAAAATTCCAAAGTAATCCAGTTCGAATAGGTGGGTCACCACCAATATCCACCTTGATGTTGTGTAGAGCTTCAGGACAACCCCATAAGTGAAGAACCCACAATTACAAATAAATGTCCCCATTATAGAGAAACGTGTTGAACTGAAAACTGCCAAGATGAGCCAGTTGGAATTTGGAACATGTGGGTGGCCACCAATATCCACCTGGATTATATGGTGACATGTGATTAGTATATTCTTTCTATGGTTTATCTTCATATCCTTCATAGTATGGAAAATCTACAAAATATTGTTCTCTCATCCAAAAGGCATATGGATAGTTGGAAGTGCAGTGACTCTTTAGCTTTTCTTTGATGACATGGATTACTTATAATCCATGCAACTATGCATTCTTGATTATTTTCTTAATCTTTGAAAGCTTCTCAAGTAATAAATCTATTTCATCAAGAGGCATGTCCATTTGGAATTTTCTTTCATATGTTTGTTTACTAGGAAAAGTCATTGGTTTTCCTTGGATTGTAAAGATTATAGTATTATGGTCCATTTTCATTGGAAAATATTTATTTACATAATCATGGCCAAGGAATATATCAAAACCAATCTCAAAACAATACAAATTTACAATTGTTTTAACACCATTAAGGAAAAGAGGAAAATCAAGAGCAAATCCCTTGATTGGTATTTTGGTCTTATTTACAATAGATAAGGAGAGCTTGATAGGTTTTCAATAATATATTTAGGTATTGCGCCAAATTTATCGCATGATCACATTGCACCAGTGTTAAGTTTTGCATCCAAAGAATACTAGTTGTATCCTAAAAGATTTATATCCACTTTAATTACCAACCTATAACCTATCATCCAAACCTTTGCATTAAGGAATTAGTGTCATCACAAACTAGTTTTATGTAATTAATGAATTAGATTCATCTTTTGTCATGGTGTTGTGAAGAGTACCAAAACAATTGTCTAATCCTTGATCAATCCTATGTTCTTGTATATGATCATACTATCTTTTCAGTTATTCTAATTTTTCTTTATCAACTTTAATAAAATCAAGGATTTCTTGTATTTAGTTTTTCTTTTTTTATTATTGTCTCTTATTTTTCATCAATATGTTTTTCTAAGACAAATTTAGAACTAAAATAAAAAAAAGTATTTTCTTCTTCTTCATCACTATCAATAAAAGGAACTGCATTTTTCTTTCCATAGTATCGTTTTTGTTGGAAAGATCGTATATCTTCAAATTTGTTATGTTCATAGGAGAAGCTTATTCTTATCGAGGAATGAATAAGTAAAATATGTATAACTATGAGAAGGAATTTCATCAAACTCTTTATCAAGAGGATGGTAATTAAAAATATTCACCATATTGATATGCATGATGGAGGACACTTATGGTTGGAGGTAAGAAATATTATCCTTAAGACTTTTAATAATATGAAAATCTCATGGATTAAGAGTTTTCAAATGGGCTTGAATGGAACAAATTTGTAACTCAAGAGAGGGGCTAGGATCCATTCTAATCATGTTTAGTTTTTGTAGAGAAATAAAGTCAATTTCATCAATAGAAGAGTTGGTACCCAAATAAATTGTTAGATTATTTACATTTGGAAAAAAAATAAGAATCAAAATTTAATGACTATGTAACAGAAAGGTACCCACTATCTAAATGAGTATGAACGAGTTCCCAATAAGTTGCATCATATACACGAGTAAAGATATACATTAATTTATGTTGGAATTTTGTTTTACCTCGTAGAGGATATTGATTATCCCAGTGGCTAGGATTATGGAAAATGTAGTAGTTGGATTTAAGGCCGAGGGACTATCTTTTCTTTAAAAAAGTTTTTCTAGGTTGTTTCTTAGTCTTACAGAATTTTCCGGACTTTTAAAATTTATGCTAAGGTTTCTGATACCTAGATTTACAATTTCTATATTTACAATTTGTTCCACAGCTTGATTTTTTATGGTTTCCTTTGCCACAGCTGAAATGATAAGTTTTTGCATAAATGTCGCAGACAGAGTGGTCAAACCCTAATTGTTTCTTGATAGACTTTACAGATTTTCTTCTCATTATTTCTTTCTACAAACTGGTCATAATTTTCTCATGAAATCTTGTAAGTGATGGATCTTTGATGTTTATTTTTTCTATTTTCATTATTTTCCTTACAAGATTTGTTATTCTACCCAGCATTGAAAAGGGATACTTCCGTAAATAGGCAACGGTGTCAGAGTCATGTGATTTGTATAACAAATCCTCCATTATACAACATAATTTTGGGAGATCCATAATATTACACAATCTTTGGTTCATAACGAGATTAGAGTACATATGTGTATCATTTTTTTAATCTCCTTAAAATTCATGAACAACCACCTTTATTGATTCTTTAATGGGATTTACATATTCCATGACAAGAAGCTTATCATCTTCATTCAATCTATTCCACCACAGATCAATAATTCATGTAAACCCCATGTCAATCTTAGGGAAAGTTCTCCCTAGGTGAACTTATTCTTAAATATTGTTTTTTGTGTTTTATCCTATGTTAACCCCTCCTATATAAACATCATGACCTCTTTCTTAGACTTGCAATTAAAATTTGTGATTGGAGTAGGTTCTAAATTTTCTCGACTAAAATTGTAGTGATCTTCATAGTTGGCTAGATCATATGGTATTTTCATGTTTCCACCACATTTAACATTACACAATTTTTCCCAAGAACTATGGAATGGTTTCCTGCGATTGTCATCACGAGTGGTTCTGGGCAGATCTTCAATTTTGACTCTAGACCCTTCTAGTTGTTTTGTTTTAACAACTTCGATTTCTATAAGCTGGGCCTTTACTAACTAAAGTTTTTCTTGAGCCAATCTAATTGCATTCTCTATATTTGGAAGTTTTGAAGGATTTTTCTCTAGATCGTTTAGAAGGGAATGTTTGTTGCTTGAGGGCTTGGTTTTATACTCTAGTCTAAATAAACTAAATGTTTATTTTTCTATTTATTCTAGAGATAGAGGAGGAGAAGGAGATCATTCTTCTTTCTTTAAACTTTTTTTTAATTCGGTGATGACTTCCATGATTAAATATATATTTTGTTTATCTCCTAATGTTCTTCAGACTAGGAAAATGAAAATTTATCAACATTGTCAAGATTTGTATGTATACCTGTAATATGGCCTTTTGTTTCAATTATATCATGTGCCATATCATCGATGCTTTTCTCTATGCAAACAACTTGGTATTTAGATTAATTTTGCAGTCTAACTATGTCTTGAGGCTTCCCTTCATTGGCCTTCCTATGGTGGAAAAATTATATATCTTCAACTAGATTTCCATCGTTGAATTTAGATGCATAGTTTCTAGGGCCAAGTGATATTTTTGGCAACATGTTTCCTTTTCTATATGACTCATTTTATCTTGGTAGATCATATATTATCATATTAAGATCTTGAGGAGTAATGATCTGGAGGAAATTAGGACAATCTAACTGTTTTCTGACATCTTCAATATGTGAATTACTTGTTTCAAGTTGTTTTCCCCTGCATCTTTCAAAAGAACAAAGATATGATGTAGATCTAGAAGGTCTAGAGGAAGTTTCTTCACAAAATTTATAGTATGAGCATCAGGTTTTGTGGTTGGAAATATGATTATACAACTATATGAATCTAGATATGGAACTAACACTAGGTCTAGATCTGACCAGATTTTATGTAGACCTATTTGTATAAATCCTCACACGTTGTGTTCTTCCTAGTCTTAGGACATGGCCACTTGATTATTTATATATAGTTAATTTTCAAGGTTCTGACAAAGGAAGATATATTTCTTGTAGGATGGTGTACTTGGCATTCCATTATGCTAGGATATTAAGTTCTATGAATCCCAGAGTGGTTGGTTTTACATTTCCAGTGCCAACCACCATGGCTTCATGTGTAGCGCAAGTTTTTAGCTTTGTATTTAGGGAAGGCAATGTTGTATACACAAATCAGAGACACATTATGGTATTAACTAAGTGATTTCAAATTTGGGTGACATATCAAATCTAGAAAATTTAATATATTCTTGAAGGAAGTCAAGGATGCATGGGTTAGAAAGGGATACTTGGTATCTTGGGATGATAGATGACCAGATAGGGCTATTGTATAATGGGGCTTGGAATCCATTGATTAAGGAATTCTAAAAATTGTCATGTGTAGAGTGCACAACACAATAGAGAGAAGAGACATTTAACCCTGGTTTGACTAATGGGTTTATTCTGAACTGAACTGGTCCAGGATGGACATACTAAAATCCTTGTTCTAAATCCCACTCTGTATTATCATTATGAAGAAGAGATATTTGATATATTGGTTCTTAGAGTGAAATAGGGACATTAGTAGATGCATATCTAATTAACATAGAGTCTCATAATTAGAACACTAGGAGGCCATATATTTTTTGTTTTGAAATCTAAAGTAAACACCAATTAGAATTAAGTTCATATTCCTAAGAAATTAATCTAGTATTACACAATGAATCATATTTATTTGAGCCAATAAGACTTCTTAACCATGAATGATTCTTATTTTTTACATCTTTAGATAAATAAAAAGATTTACTAGATCCTAATCTCTCGTAAGCCATTTTGTTTACTGCAAAATCCTATTTAATAGTGTGTAAGAAGGTAATATATAAAATAAAAAAGGGGAAATTATCTTGAACTTGAATGAAGAGACTCCAACGTAGCTCCATATGCCCACTTGTCTTCAGTGGATACAAGAATGGTCTCATAGACTAAGTTCGACGACAAATCCAAACTCCACTTCTTTTGTCTAACTATCACTTATCGCTTACTATGCTCAAATAAAATGAGGATAAATAATAGTCATACATATATGAGATAGATTTTTTTTTTATTATAATAGA
Source organism: Picea engelmannii (assembly GCA_009831015.1). Classification (NCBI taxonomy): domain Eukaryota; kingdom Viridiplantae; phylum Streptophyta; class Pinopsida; order Pinales; family Pinaceae; genus Picea; species Picea engelmannii. The sequence goes on along the minus strand of ML782897.1, from coordinate 1,068,327 downwards.
AGAATGATTTATAGAATAGAAGCATTTTTTGGCTACATAAGAAACACTTGTAAGTGTGTCTTTCCTGAAGGTTAGCCCTTGACCACTTAAGGTGATCCAGATTATTTTGAGAATGACATGAAGACAAAAATATAACCGATATATAACAAGGAAATACACAGAGATAATGCGAAGAACACAAAATGTAGAACACAAACTGGCAGAATGAGGTAGCATCCCAATACTACTTTAGCCTGAGTGTGTTTAACTGTGGAGTTCTAATGGGATCCAACGCATTAATGCTACATTGTAGGCATGTACATAAGACCACTAGGAAATAATTACATGATCTCTTAAATTAACAAATGAAGATGCCATTACATTTCATTCCCCATAAAAGGGTAAATATCATGGTCGATCAAAACCACAGGCTGAAAATGATGATTCAGTGGAAAAGGTATCTGGCCACTGAGATCCATCTAGATCATTCCTCCCCCCCTCCAGAAGAAATGGTCTCCATTGTGTCAAGTTCCCTTGGGAGACAAGGAGACTTCTACTAAATATAAGGCTTGGTGCATTGCTTTCCTTACTGAAGAAGTTGTACTACTTAGATTTTTGAAGGTTGTCATGAACCTATTGCTGGAGGGGTTGGATATGTTCAACCAATCTACTTACATGTTCTACTTGAGTGTGGGAGGACATTGTCGGTGAAGATGCAAGATGAAGAGTATGAAGGGTTATGTTATAACATTGCTTGACTGGGCAGTGTGGAGGCACCCCCATAGGTGCAACAAGAACATCTTGGTACTCTTCTACAACCTTGTTGATCTGCTTCTTCTGAATAGAAAGGTCTTCGGATGAGGTTGCAATGGTTGCAGTTTTCTTCTGTTCACCTTATAATCAGATTGTGAAGAGGATAAATTTTGCAGTATGATAGAATAATCTGTGGCATTGGTTTGGTGGGACAATAATATGAATTACCTCCAGTATCCTACATAGATGACCCCCCAGAGTGAAAATGAAACTACGGGTTCGAGACTCATAAATAACATGATGCCTCCACATATACGGATGGACTAATAGAACATCAAAGACTTGCAGTGGGGAAACATCACACAATACCTCATCCTTGAATCTCTTTATGTCATAGGACAGACGACATTGCTAGCCGACACAAGGATCTTGACCCTAGCGAAGCCACCCGATGTTGTATGGTTGTGGGTGTGGTGTTGTTGGAAAATCCAACTAGTTGACAACCTCTATTGAGATGATGTTCTTTTGGTTTCCGCTATCAACAATAAAATGAAATGGAGTCCCCTTCACCCACATTTGTGAATGGAAGAGTCACTCCCCCTCCTCAAGATCCTCTTCTGGTTGGATTGTTGTAGTTGTGACAGTAGTAGTGGGTTCTGCATCAACGTTTTGTATCCTTTTATTAATTTTTGAATCAAGGTCTAAGATGGGGTTCGACTCTTTATCTTTGATCTTGACCACTAATGAATGTATTGAGCAACATTCATCAATGTTGTTCCAAGGGATGTTGTGGAACTCACACCACTTTTCGGTGTCTTTCTTAGACTTATCACTACCATTCTTTGTCTACATATGGGATTGGCTCTCTTGATGTTGGCCTTCCTTTCTCTGTCCTTAATTATGTGAGTTAGAGTTTTGTTTTCCATGCTTCTCCCACTTACTCTGCTTCTTGAATTATTTCTCAATTTTTACTGCATGTCAATAAGAAGCTCCCAGTGAGGATATTTCCAGGAAATCCATCTATGTTTGGATGTACCTTTGTATACCATTGTGGTACTTCAAAACCAAGTGTTGCTCAGAGTCATTGATAACCAAATTTGAGTGCAAGGTATGAAATATGTCAGTGTACTATGACACCGACTGGTCTCTTTTCTAATGCATAGTTGTCCATCTCATGTATTAGTCATCATAATTTATGACAGGGTAGAACTACTCCTTTAGAGCATCTACAAAGGATTCCCAAGTGGGTTATCTCCCAAATAGTGTAGATTCATCTATGGTGTACCTCTCCCAGTAACCTTCCCACCAAGCTCTGACATGGGGAAGGGATTTAAGGAGTGCGAAGGTGATATTTTCACTGTTGGAAATTTTTTGGATGCAGTAACAACCTACTAGAATATTCAACCATTTCTTAGAGCATCTGCATCAATCTGGCCTTCAAATAAGGGGATATAAAAATTAAATTGTACCTTGAAAGGTTTCGCACTTGCGAAATGGCTTCTTGTCGAAGATGCCTCAGTCGCCACCATCGGTAGTCCTCGAAGGACATGCACAAATTTTTCCATCATCTCGTTCCTCTGTTGCATCAGGGCTTCCTCGAGCAACGTCTTGAAAGGATCTCCTTCTTTGTCACCTATCCTTTCTTCCATCATGCGAGGTTTCTTGGGTTGGCGAGAGAAGTTTTACTCAAGAGACCCAAATCTCTATATCATAACCTCGTCAGGGACCTGCTCTGAGAAATGAAAAGGAGCATCTTGATTTGATACCACTGATCCAGATTATTTTGAGAATGACATGAAGAA
>ML782897.1:1030142-1041588 GCA_009831015.1 Picea engelmannii | reverse complement strand
ATTTCCTATATTATTATTATTTAATATTAAGATTGACTAACATATATGTAATTATATCACCTTAAAACAACACTTAACAAGATCCATACCTTTGAGTGATGGGGTGCCTCCAATGTTTCTCCTCTCCATCCTGCGATTCATCATGTGACTTAATTATATTTCAGAATAGTAATTAAAGGTGTAACAACCTCTACAAATTAATGAATAAAGACGAATACCTGAACGAGCTTCTCTTCGTTTCGAGAATAAATTATTCTCTACTGAACATGACCAACCACGTGAAGGTGGAAGCTCTTTTGGCCCCTCCCCCCCTCTCACATCACTCTCATTTCCCCATATCCAATCTATCTAGATTTTACAACTATAATTAGAAATGACAGTAACATTAAATGTAAACATAAAACATTCATCGCCATGTGCTAAAACAAAAAACATGAAAGCAAATAATATTCATGACATTTAGGAAAACAAAATACATTACATTGGACCAAAAATATATTGGATTTATATTAATAATAAAATGTCTAATCATTTGTTTTTCTTCTTGTTCTTCTTCCTAGTATCCATGAAAGCACAAATTAAGTCGTCGTCATCATCATTTAACTGATCCCCCACAGTTATTGGGCCTTCTTGAAGTGTTGCGTCATTAGTACTCAACACCTCATGCCATGACGAACTTCTAGTATTTCAGCGTGGAGGTTGAGGATGCGCATGGGAATCCACTACTGCAACAACAAAACAAATTCAAGTGATATTGTTATTCATTGTTCCTAGGGAAATTTAATTAATACAAAATTAATTACAATGTTTTATACCTAGATCAGTCGATGCAATAGTAACATTAGCTGATGGTCACATTGTTGTTTCTGCACTTGTTGATCTCCTCTCTCGATCAGGCACATCTACACACTCTATCATATGAAATAATATAAGTATTTAGTACAGAATATACCCTAAATATTAATACTCATTGAAAAATGGAAAAACATTAAAAATGCACGCATACCACTATGTAATGGTCCTTCGGCAGCAATGCTTGAATCAATATGGGGGTCGGTATGTGGTTCATTGGGTACATCAGGAGCATTGTTACTCTCCTGCGAATGTGGAAAAGACACACATTATTTTACATTTTAAATGAATAAAAAATATATTTTACATTACAAGTAATCAATGAGTAAAAACTAATCGACAAGTTTTTAATTTGATTTTATTTACCATGTCCTCTAGAGAGACACATGGTGATTTCCCCAAGCTTCTTCGTCACACCACCATGCCATCAAAACCCTGTGTGAACTTGACCTTTAGATATTCTACTGTGGCTTGGTCATTGAACAAATCCCCCTTCATTGAGAAATATCAAAATCATTAGTCACTAGCTGCAATGAATTACATATTTAGTGACGATGATAAAAAAAAAAGTAAAATGTTTAGGCACTTACAACTCATGCCTTCAATCTCCCGTAACCACCTTGGCCCAGTTTATGTTGGGCGTGTTTGTCTTGTCTTGCCTTTGTTGCCTTGGAAGTGTTTTGGAGTCTACGCAATATTTTGAGATATGTTAGATATTGATTGTTTTCCTCGTAAAGTAAACAAAAGACCATCATAGTAAATTGAAAACACCTCTTACCTTCCAGGGCCAGGTGGTTTCTTCCCTTGTGCTTTCATCGCTAATTTTCTTGCATCGAGAATAATTTCTTTCCACTCCCTCTCAGGGACAACCAAAGGGTGTTCTCACTTGGGGTCCTGTACTAATTTATTCCTATACACCTCTCTAACATGTTTCAAATGCTTGTCGGTCCTTTTTAAGACTTTCGGCTTATTGAACGAGTCACCAAACTCACCAACTAGTTTGGAGATAAGAAGGCTTTTTAGTTTGGAATCTTGTCGATTCCATTGTAATCGAATGGTCGGCCCAAAAAGTTCTAATGCATAGTCATGCAAACTATTGTAGAACACATTGTTTCCTGTAAAACATCGTCATCATTAGTAATTTAAATATCATTGATATGTGAATGTTTAAACAATTATATAACGGGAATCTCTATAAAGACATATATTAAATACCTGGTAGCTATACTATTTTTAGAGGAACCATGTCCTGGTCGACCAAAAATGATACCGCGGATGTTCCTGTGCTTTGGATACGTGTAGCACCAGGGTAACAATCAACAGAAGAGTGATCAGTTCCATGATCATGATCACCCCCTGCACGACCTGGTGTGTGTTGTGGGGGAGTGGCATCACCCCTAGAAGCCATAGAATCAGTCTCAGGTGGCACACTTGGGGTGTAAAATAGCCGGGTGGCTACGTGGCCATGCGGGTTCACTGTTGCAGTCACACTGCTGCCACCAGGACCTTTCCCTTCCCCTCTCATCGATCTCAAAAAATTCTAAAATGAGAAATATGTGTTAATTGCATATATCAAATTACAAACTTTAAAACCAAAAATTGATATTGTTAGATGACATGACTTACCCCATAATTTGCTATCTTAATGCATAATTCAGCTATCCTTTTGAAATCCTTGGCAGTTTCCGGCCTAGCAACGACCAAATCCCAGAATTCCCTATTGGCATTTCTTATGGACAATTCTATTGTCTGCAATGGGTCTATAGAATCAAATATATTTTCATCACTTATATATTCATCATTTTCGGTCAATGCAATGCTAGGAACATGGCCTTTGCCCCGATCAGTGCCTTTTCCATGCTCAGGGCCTTTGTCCCGATCAACGCCTTTTCCACGCTCAGGGCCTTTTCCCCGATCACCACACTGGCATAATTTCAAGAAGAATGTTAGTACGTGCAATAAATATTGAAAAAACAATATATGAACTAATAGAATATTGGAAAATATTATCAAATGAAACATTCACACATACAAATTAGCAAATATTTGGAAATGAAACATCAAGCAAAAATTAGGAAATGGAACATTCAGAAATAAAATAAAATTTCATCACAAATGAAACATTCAAAAATTAAGTAATCCCTTTTTAAGTTTGGGTATAATGGGCTTTGTAAAATTCGGGGTAAAATTCATTGCAACTTGAAGTTCTTGGTATTCTATCATGTGCGCTACTTCTTGGGAGTTGCTCTAGGCTGGGGAGGTGACTCTTTGATATCTCTTGGTCTATTTTAATGGTGATAAACTCTTGAATTGATTATTCTATAAGAAATGTTGTTGGGTTTTCTTCCAAGCTTGGTTTTGGTTTTCCTAGGATAAATTCTTGTGTTCTTGTGTCTACTGTGCATGGTTAATATTTCTAGATCTTGTTATTTTTGTTGCATTGTAATAGTTGAGATTCTCAATGCATAGTTATTCTATGATAACTATGGCATGAAACACAATTTTGCAATGAAATTATAAAACAATAAATATCAAATCTGAGAATCAAAGAATTCAACAAGGATGTAGTAAGGTAGTTTCCATGAGAACAAGTGATAAGTTGGCTCTATCAAATGAACATTTCCAAGCCATCTAGTGAAACATAAGGGCTTTCAATGGAGGTATGACTATACAACATTGATTTGTGTTCTTCGAAAGGTGAGGAGGTTGGTAGAAGCATTGGATGTCTTTCATGTGATGTGTGTCCTTCCAAGCTAATAATGTGGAATTTCTACATTGAGATCCTCATCTTGAACCGAATGTTGTGGTCTATAACGTTGTCTTAAATTCCCATGTTCCTTGGATGTAATGGAAAGGAGCCTTTTGGGTGTTGCAACAAATGAGGCAAAGTGGGTTGAAAGTTTTTCCAAGATGATTTGAATGGGGCCAAAGGATGGATTGAAGTCCAAACCATTAGAAAGGATGTGCATAACAGATTCAAGGGTGCAACACAAATCCCAAGCAATATGGGATAACTTCATGAAGGTCAAAAATGGAAGATGGACGATGGAGAAAGAAAATACATGTTTAAACTCAAGAGAGAGGTAGCGTCACCATGTTATAGATTTTTGTTTCTTCTAGTGATTATATCTACCAAACTAGGAAAAAATATTCTAACACCCCATTTTAGCTAACATAATAACATGCTTCATTCTATCCATGAATTGGTGATATTATGGTTGGGCAACTGTAGGTAAGATAAGAGAGGGATGGAATGAGGTAACCCAATATTGGAAATGTTGACTGAAAATTTTTAGGTCATGCTATGCTTGTGTGAAGATACAAGAACACTTGATGTTAGAGGGATAAGTGTAGAGGAATGCAAAATATGCCTAAAAGTAAAATATTTTAGAAATAAAATAAAATTTCGTCACAAATGAAACATTCACAAATTAAGTAATCCCTTTTTAAGTTTGGGTATAATGGGTTTTGTACTGTAGAAAAAGAAGACGTTCCTGGGTCGACTCGATTCAGATTGTAAACGACCAGCAACTCTTCACCTGTCATTATTGTTTTCACCGCACATACAAATATCCTATTACCTTCATGCTCCTCAAAAATGAAATTGGGTTCCTTTCTTGTCACCACTCCCAGGCCTTGTACTATTTATAAGACCTGCAATATTCCACGATGCCTTTGGCCTTCCATCAATATACATAGTCTCTCCTTTATGCCTATTATTGTCTTTCAACTGTATATAATTTTCGGCAAGTGTGTGTCTCCGCATACTAGGCATATATTGGACCAGCCTCAACCATACTCCATAAGTGTAACATGGTCCAACATACTCAAACAATTCAACTAATCCGCCATATTTTACCTTTATGTTGTCCATGGAGAATAACCAAGGCCATGGATGGATGACGGAGCAATGCAATACATCCTCTCATTAACACAGAAGTCGGTGTCCAACTCGGGGAGTTCCTTGGGTACCCACTGTTTCAGTAGGTGTTTGTACCTCAAGGGAACCTTGATGTCACCTATGCTCTCATCGTCATAAGAGCATGATCGTCCTTCAACAAGAAAAAATTGCATGCGCCTACCAAACTTTCTTCTGACCTTTTCACCTCTAGTTGATTTCTCCTTGTAACATGTGTTGGATATGTTTTCCCTTGTCCCTCTTGAAATTTCATCGCTTGAGCTGGATGATAGGTCTAATAGATACATATTTGGTTGTACCTACACTCCATAGAGGGAGAAGGAACTGTTAGGCCAACGATATTCATATTATAATATAGCTAAAGATAAACATTGAAAATATAACTTGACATGTAAGACTTTTGCATCTAGGGTTGGAGCCAAACCTTTGAGAAAACACAGAGTATTTCTTCACTCAGTATTTTGAGTAGTTCATGAGAAGGGAAAAGGAAATGCCTATTATGAACATGGACCATTTAGCCATTTTATCAGTATAGAATTTAGCCATGGACATTAACAAGGCCTCAAACCACCACATTTATCCTATTTAATAGACTATGGTGCTTGGGTGGGATATGGGTGTCATTCACAATCCATTCAAAAATATGGGAAAGTAAAACTTGTTGGGGCCTCCACAAAACAATCCAATAGTTTCAAACAACAAATCTTAAGAGAGAAGATAATGATTCACGAAATTCCATTACAACATAACATTTTTGTTTGTTTGAAGGATGGATTTATCAGAATCCTTCACATAAAAGATTTCATGAGATATTGTGAGTCTCATAAACACAAAGATACATGAGAAAGGTTGTAGAGCCACAAAATACCTTCAAACATTGTATGAATCGACTCAATAATATATTGGCAAGGGAGTTGATCCACAAAATACTTCCAATATGTCTGAGGCATTTACAAAATACTTGTGGGAGGCATAACTTTCACACATGATTTATGATTGAGGTAATTTTCACATCGTTAGAAAGGTCTCTATGTGTCCACAATTTTTGAATGTTGTAACCCTAAAAAATTGCATTCAATGCCTCAAAATGGCTCTAGAAGATTCCAAACCCTAATTTTCCAAATAGGGACTTACCACTAAAATGGCCCTGCAAGTCGATTCCTCCATTTTTTTCCACCTAGAAAGTACCAAGATAGATGAAAAATTATCATCCAGATAAAAAAACAATTATCATTGATAGGGGCTTTGAGAAAATGCCCCTTGTGAGGGTTTAAAATGATATTTATGGCCCTAAATTGTTGAGGGTTGGCCAATCCTTCAAAGAAATTGGCCATGGAGAGATTAATAGAGACCTTAAAACCTTTGTTATCCTACTTCAGGAAATTATGATTCATGGAGAGAAATTAACCTAAGAACTCTCCAAGTTATTGAGTGACTAGGAATTTGGTTACATTGATGCTATTGCTAGATCAGGTGGGAACATAAGAAGTTGGAAAAGGTTCTCGTACACCCTTACTAACTCTTGGTATTTTCTTACAGGTCTACGGGTATCCATTTTCTCCCTGGATATGGGGAAAGAAGTGCACGATTGTGCATCAAGTGGGTGTTGGAGTGCAATGGATGGGCGATCATTTTGAACAATATAGGCATATTATTAATGATAAAGTTAAGAATTAATTAGTGTTTTCAAGTGGATATCATCCTACCCAATTTGGAATTCCAGAATTTGTTCTGTGTTGAGTTCTTTGTCCCCAAAAGATTCATCTTTTGCATTACCAATATACAAGATTTTACAATGAGAGATTCAATAGTTCATCATCTCTTAATGCACTACGTAAGGTGAAGGTAATAAAAGATTATTCTTAGACACAAGGTGATTGATGTTGATGATGTCATTGAAAATAACCATGGGGATTCCAGGGCACGATAGGGCTTGTTGCAAGGTCTCCTCAATGTAATTGGTGTATTTGTTAGCATGGTCTTCATGTTTGTGGTGAAACAAATATACCAAATGGGGTACCCAATCAACATACACCAACTATATAATAAGTGGTTGTTCTAGTATGTTGAATTTATAGAAAGAACATTGCAAGGGCCCCTTCAAAGGCTAGAAAGGCAACTTCCTTCAAGTAACAAGGGCTATATTAGCTTTTCGAAGATATGATGTATCAAGAGAAGCATTGGCATTGCATGAAGAGGAATTTATTGATTGAGCTAGATAAACATGTTGACAAATAAAAGAGGTAAAACAATTTGAATCTGTTTTGAACTTGCAAAAGTATAACACCCACTTATAATGCTATTTATGTGGAATCATGTTGGAATTACAAGGTGGACAAGAAGAGAGACAATTTTTAGATACTCACACCCCAATTTCTGTGCACTCTGTAGGATCCACATTGAAGGCCACGTTCAACTAGGAGATTGGACTCTAATGAGAATTAAGGGGGGAGGAAGCCATGTAAGGTCTTACTACTTGAACTCTCTTATAAGGGAAAATTCCTAACCAAACGAGAGATCCTAGGAGAAACTAAAGGCAAGCCACCCACCATCACCTTAGTGGCCTTGCATCTCACTTTAAGGCTAAGGAAAGACTTCCTAACCTAAGGGGGGATTCTCTAAAGGTCAAACTAAGTCAGATTGTTAGGTGTTGAAGGGCGATATACGACTTGGTTTGTCAAAGACAATTTGACTTTACACACTCTCAAAATCAAATATAAGGTTAAGGTTGTAAGGTTGGCCAATCCTTCAAATAAGTTGGCCATGGAGAGGTTAATAGAGACCTTAAAACCTTTGTTATCCTACTTCAGGAAATTATGACTCATGGAGAGAAATTAACCTAAGAACTCTCCAAATTATTTAGTGACTAGTAATTTGGTTACATTGATGCTATTGGTAGATCAGGTGGGAACATAAGAAGTTGGAAAAGGTGCTCCTACACCCTTACTAACTCTTGGGATTTTCCTACGGGTCTACGGGTATCCATTTTCTCCCTGGATATGGGGAAAGAAATGCATGATTGTGCATCAAGTGGGTGTTGGAGTGCAATGGATGGGCGATCATTTTGCACAATCTAGGCATATTATTAATGATAAAGTTAAGAATTAATTACTGTTTGCAAGTGGATATCATCCTACCCAATTTGGAATTCCATATTTTGGTCTCTGTTGAGTTCTTTGTCCCAAAAAGATTCACCTTTTGGATTACCAATATACAAGATTTTACAATGAGAGATTCAATAATTCATCATCTCTTAATGCACTACGCAAGGTGAAGGTAATAAAATATTATTCTTAGACACAAGGTGATTGATGTTGATGATGTCAATGAAAATAACCATGGGGATTCTAGGGCACGATAGGGCTTGTTGCAAGGTCTCCTCAATGTAATTGGTCTATTTGTTAGCATGGTCTTCATGTTTGTGGTGAAAAAAATATACCAAATGGGGTACCCAATCAACATACACCAACCATATAGTAAGTGGTTGTGCTAGTATGTTGAATTTATAGAAAGAACATTGCAAGGGCCCCTTCAAAGGCTAGAAAGGCAACTTCCTTCAAATAACAAGGGCTATATTAGATTTTAGAAGATATGATGTATCAAGAGAAGCATTGGCATTGCATGAAGAGGACTTTATTGATAGAGCTAGATAAACATGTTGACAAATAAAAGAGGTAAAACAATTTGAATCGGTTTTGAACTTGCAAAAATATAGCACCCACCTATAATGATATTTATGTGGAATCATGTTGGAATTACAAGGTTGACAAGAAGAGACACAATTTTTAAATACTCACACCACAATTTCCGTGCACTCTGTAGGGTGCACATTGAAGGCCACGTTTAGCTATGAGATTGGCCTCTAATGAGAATTCAGGGGGGAGGAATCCATGTAAGGTCTTACTGCTTGAACTCTCTTCTAAGGGAAAATTCCTAACCAAATGGGATATCCTAGGAGAAACTAAAGGCAAGCCACCCAGCATCACCTCAGTGGCCTTGCCTCTCACTTTAAGGCTAAGGAAAGACTTCCTAACCTAAGGGGGGATTCCCTAAAGGTCAAACTAAGTTAGATTGTTGAGTGTTGAAGGGCGATATATGACTTGGTTTGTCAAAGACAATTTGACTGTACGCACTCTCAAAATAAAATATAAGGTTAAGGTTGTAAGTCAAATTTTCCAATTATGTTTAATTGTTTGTTCAAATTATGCTTGGAGAGAAAAAATGAAATCTTGCTCAATGGCCATAGAACCATAAAACATTGTAAAGTGTCAAGCTTGTATCCAATTTGCACAGTGACCATAAACCATAGAATTTGAATCATTCATTTATCAAAATTCCATCCATAAGATAATGATGTTTATCTTATCAAATGTTGTGAGTTATACTATAATATCTAAAGCATACCCATTTCTTTAGAAACCATTCACTTGAACAATAAAATTGATATGCCAAGACCAAATTGGAAATTCTCCTCTTTTGTGTTGTTCATGTGCATTAAAAGGTAAATATGTAAGCTTACCCTTTTCTCTGATGCCCTAGCCTCCTCCTACATGCCCTCCTCCCATGCACCTTCTCCTCCTTCTCCCCCTTCCACTCTGCGTGCACCTAGCCGTGCCCTAGCCTCCTCCTCATGTGCCCTTCTCCCTTCTTCTCATCCTTCTCCCCCTTCCACTCTGCGTGCACCCAACCGTGCCCTAGCCTCCTCCTGTGTCTGTCTCCCTTCTTCTCCTCCTTCTCCCGTCCTCGTCTCCATTCGCACACGCAGAGTAAGTGTTCCAAATCGCGTGGGCCAAATCCGTGGTGAGTGTTCCAAATATGGTGAGTGTTCTGGACTAGTGGTGAGTGTTCCAAATATGCGCGTGGGGTTGGGGTTTATGAAATGTGTTTTTTTTTGTTTGAATTTTGTTTTATTTTCGTTTTTTTTTATGTTTTTTAATTTTTGTTTTTTATATTATATATATATTATATATTATATATATTATATATTATATATTATATATTATATATATAATATATATTATATATTATATATATAATATATTATATATTATATATATAATATATATTATATATTATATATATAATATATTATATATATTATATATTATATATATAACAGATTATATATAGGCCTTGGTTTGTTAATATGATGAAAAATGACGTCAAATTATGGTGCACCATGGTCAATAGGGTTGATAGTGGTAAATGATGGTCAATATCGAGCTAAGCAATCAATGGATGCAGAGTGATGTGAATATCGAGCTAAGCAATCAATGGATGCTTTTGGGTGAGCAAGCTAGGTGTTAGTTAGTAAATGTGGTTAATATGGTGAACCATGGCACATATGGTCTATAGTCAATATGATCATTAAAGGTTAATCATGTTCAATGATAGCTATAGTGATCCATATGGTGCCATTATGTTATGGAATTGGGGATGTAGTTGGGATAGGGCCAACCTCAACTCCTGGTGAGTTCCTTCAAATATGTATTTCTCCAGCTTGGTGGGAAGGGGTTTGGACCTAACAATGTGGCCTTTGAAGTGGTCCCATCTTCATTATGTATAGACAAATATGAATATACCCTTAATATTTATTTGGAGCCCAAATAGGTTGAATAAGAGTTTGAGCACCTTAAGATTGAGGCTGATCTATCACATTAATGCTCTTTGACCATCCTTCCAACAATCATGGACGTGGGTCAAGGAGTCTCAAGGCTCCTTTCTCATGAAACATGTAGCCATTCATCCTATTGCCAAAGGTTATTTTGTTCTTGAATTTGGATCTTTTAGAGATCAATTAGAAGTGGTGAAGAAGGGATTGTTCCCCCCTTGAAAATGCATGGTTCAATTTTTCATTTTCAAGGGCCTTTCTTCTCTCACCGAGCGTAGCACACGATCTTTTGAGTTTAGTAGCATTTATAGCTTATTGGAGGCCTTTCCAAGATCACATTGAGGGATGATATGAGCAAGAAGAAATCCCTAGAACAAAATGCCTTGCCATATAAGGATTCCAACAGATGATTTAGGGCAAGCTAAGGTGTCAAATACAACCAAAAGTAGGAATGCCTCACCATGGGAGGTTCAAAGAAAAAATGCCCTAAATCATGCCCTATATTGGAGCATTATTTTGGTCAAAGGATATAATTTGACGATGACAATTCCACTTCAAGGGAGCATTGTGGTAGCTTGATCATGAATATTCCTCTTGCAAAAGGGATGTTTGGTGCAAAAAGGGTTTTAAAAGCATGACAAAGTGAATTTATGGGGCATTACACATTATTTGATACATATTCCACATGTTTGGAGGAATGCTTCTACTTTGAGGAGAATTTCTAGGTGTAAGGAGATATTATTTAATCCATATTTACATATTCGAAGGCATATTTCACCTTTTGAGGTATTTGGGGTAAGGACGATGTGTTCAAGGCCTTTTTTTACATATTTGGAGGAATGATCTTTGCATGTAGAGATTCCATACGCCATTGTTGGCCCCCAAATGAATACAAAATACATGCTTTAAAATAATATCATAAAATAGAAATATGACAAGTGGTAGTATGGACCCATTTTATTCATTCAAAATGCAAAAAGGAGTGTTACAGTTATGAGGATTCTAGTGCCTCCTAAAAAGATATATTATTTTATGAACTAGGGTTTGATTTGAAAGATATAAAC
>ML782897.1:991703-1007895 GCA_009831015.1 Picea engelmannii | reverse complement strand
TGCCAAAATTCCTAGACATCCAAAAACCTAACCCTAGGAGATGAAGCGCCAAAAGTCATGTGGGCCCCGTTTGGGTAAGTTGGTGCATCAACTTCCCGGGGTCGTAACTTTTGCATACGATCTACGTTTTAGGCGTGTGATAGATTGTTGGAAAGGTATCGTCGAGGAGATTCATTTTGGGGGCTCAATCATTCCTTCATCTATCATTGAGAACCTCGATCTCGAAAAAACTTCATTTAGGCCCTCAAAATGGCCCCGGAAGTGAAAACCTGCTAAAAATAGTAAATTGCCAAAATGGCCAAAAAACTATTTTGAGCCATTTGGAAAAGGTGGGTGGCCCCCAATATCCACCTAGATCACCAAGTCAAGGCAACCATGACTTACTCTATGAAGTCAAAAAACAAGTTAGATGGGGCTTCTAACTTCAGAGCGTGGAAGACAAGGATTGACCTCATCCTTGCCAAGAATAAAGTGTTGGATATCATGAAAGGAAAGATCGTTTAACCAGAGTTTGAAGAAGGAAAAGAGAAGGAACCGTAGAACGTTGCAGTTATGGAGAAGTTCAAAGACAGTGACATCAATTCCATGAGTATCATAGTGGACTCTATAAAATACCACTTGATACCCTACATCTCCCATCTTGACTCATCTAAGGAGATGTATGATGCCCTAACAAATCTCTTCTTAGTCAAAAATATTGGACAAGTAATAAGTTTGAAGAATGAGCTACGTGACATGAAGATGAATGATGATGACAACATAACATCATACTTTGTGAGAATCTCTCAGTTAATATATCAACTAAAAGATATTTGAGAGATCATTTTAGAGAAGGAATTGGTAAACATAGTACTCAATGGTCTTCCCAATACATGGGATGCATTTGTCGTAAGCATGAACACAAGGAAGGAGTATCCTACATTTGAAGAACTTTAGACTTGTTGTCCACAAGAAGAATCAAGGATCAGTGAAAAAGAGAAATGCCAAAATAAGTACGATGATCAAGCCTTCACAACAAGGTTCAATGATTTCAAGAATAAAAAGAAGTTTGGGTCCAGGAAGAAACCAAATCAAGAGAAAGATATGTCAAGAATACAATAATTCAATTGTTGAAAGTATGGTCACTACAAGAATCATTTTCCCGAGTTAAATAAAAGGAAGGAAACATATGAAGCATCAATTGTCGAAGAAAGGGAACACTCAAAGAAAGCCAAGCAGGAAAAAATAGACTTCTTCTTCTAAGACAAGGTAACAATACTCTTCATAGTTCTCGTACATACCATGTTTTATGTACATATCTTGCATATCTATTTCCTAGAATATAATATGTTCAAAAAGAAACTATACCTACAAAAGAACAACAAGATAAAGATAGCTATCAAAATGACTACAAGTTAGGCAATACACATGAAAGGATGAAGTACATCAACAAACCCTGGTAACAATTCATGTGGAATTTATGACATAAGTAACAGTTGCAAGATAAGCCGAAATTCTAATCAATCTTAAAGAAACCTAGAAGAAGTAAAAGACAGAAAGAAGTCAACAATCAAGAGGAAATTGGAAAAAGACTTGTGACACCTTGCAGAAGGCAATAAGGATGCATACATAAGTGTGGGATCTCTTAGTTGGAGGAAGATGATTACAGAATTCCAAAATATGATCATGCATTCATGAATGAAGAAAGGATTGGGAGGGAGATAATATTAAATAATATGATCCACTGAAGATGATGAAGTATCTATCCATGTTCTCATCAATGGTAGAAACCATGAAGAGCAACATGTGTTCAGTTTGACTTTAGAAGAATTCTTCTTCGAAAAGAAGCCTTAAAGTATCTCTGGTTGTCCAAACACATCCTATGATGAAAGAAAGAAGTTGGAATCTTCAGGGAACGAAATCTATAGAAAACTCCATGGACCTAAGAGCTAAAGAAAAACATGAGGAAGAACATGAAGATTCCAAGAAAGAAAGAAAATACAGAACAACCAGTCATTGTATCGAGAATCACAAGACTACCAGCGTGATATGAACTCACTAAAAGAAATCAAGAAGAGGACTGAAAGTTGTGATGAAGAACAATGTATGAAAGATTTATGAATGAAAGCATTGCGAGATCCATAACTAGAGGTTCTCCCAGATGGAGGGAGAAGACTATGATGATTGTTTGTTCCAGTAAACCAGACATACCTTTAAATGAGCCATTATATCGGCCACAATATCCATGGTTTCGAGTTTACATCAGATGAATGCAAAGACCGCTCTCCAAAATAATTGAACAAAGAACGTATGTAGAACAACCTCAAGTCTTTATGGTATACCAGGAAGATACCTTTGTATGTAGATGGAAGAAGACAACTTGGTGGATAACCTCCAATGCACAACATAAGCGTGGTGAAAAAAATTCTATAAGAGAGATACTATATCAGAATGGTTACTCAGAACTCAAGGATGAAGGATTGCCAATCCATGACAAATATCCTATGATGGCAGAAGAGGTACCACTTGGATATGTTCCAGTTTGACCCTTGCCACAATGTTATGAGCTAGCATGAAACAAAAGGTGAATCCAACAATGATATACTATAATGATCAGAGATATATGAAGCCTTCAGAGAAAACCAATGTTCCAAAAATACCAAAATACATGGAGATCAAGCATTACATTCTCTATGATGAAGTCTAGAAAAGAGAAAGTGGTTCACCAATATATATCCCCACAGATGAGCAGATAAGAAAATATTTTGGTAAATCCCTTGTCCAAAGTGAAAGAGTTTGCATACTCAAGGTAGAGCTCGTGGAGATGACTTCATTATTGAAAAAGGAAGAGATGACTCCTAGGTTTGGAGGGAGAAATGATTTATGGACAGACATTTTTCAGTTCGGAAAATGGTCCAGATCGAATGGTCATTTCCGTAATGAAAATGGTTCGATGGATTGTTGATGTACCATAGACAAGAATTCCCCTTATGGTTAACATGGGGAATGGTCTAGGATAGTCTCTCTTCTTGACGGTCACTCTCAGTAGTGGTTAAGAAGACTAGTCTGCCTCGTCGGACAATCATTCTTTCGAAGATCACAGTTGTGACTAGTTTCAAAGAATGGTTCGTTTTGGAGGTTGGTGAAGGACAGTCATTTCTTTAGGAAATGGTCCAGATAGTCATTCCCTAGGGAAGATTCATTCTGTCCAGGTTGAACTTTGTTTAGTGCTATAGGAATGGCCCAGATAGGTGAATGGTCCAGGTTCAACAATCAGGGACAGAAATTCCCTAGGGCAAATTCATTCTGATGCAGGAGCATCTACGACTCCCACAAGCGAGTCGCGCGAGGAGAAAGAATACAGCTGGATAGCACTAGCGTGTGCATTTTGAGTTACCTTGGAGTTGTTGCGCCGCCACTTGAATGAAGGAATTCAAAGCTAGGCACACTTGTATGATATTAAAGATAAGAAGGCATTTATTTAGTTTTAAATGTTGTTAGGTAGGAGTTAACTGTAGATTAGACAGTTTTGACTCTTGAGAGGGAAAACAGAATATAGGCACCCTCCTTTGTATTATTGAGGGGTTCTGGATTATTCTAAATTGAGCATTAGCATTGAGAGCAAGGGAGAACAGAGCAGAGAGTTTGTGAAGAGACCCCATGTATAGATATTGAATTAATAGGAAGGTTTTGATTCAATTTCATGGCTGTGTTTGATCTCTGTATCCTGTTGATATTATGTTGATGCATGTTTGCTTCTTTTTATGCTTATCTCCTATATGCTGCATATGTGATTGCATATCAGGTTCGTAACCTGAGGGAATGAAGTGAATGCGTTTCAATTGTTTCTCTGCTTAAGCTAGGAGATTCCTGCATAGAGTGCAGTTGAATTCCTCCGCATAGAGTGCGTGGAGGAGGTTAAGCAGTTGAACTTTTGTTCTCTTTTTGCCCAGAGTGAATTGGGTTGTTCGAGCGGGCAGGTGGAGTGCAGGTCGAACTGGAATCTCAGCACCAAGTCTAAGAAGGGAAGAACGGGTTTGATGTAGCTGTGGATGTACAGAACCCGAGAGACTTCCATACTTTGAAAGCTGTTGGAGGAGAAGCGCAGAAAGAGTGCTCGAAGTTCTCTGAAGGAGTCAGAGGAACAAGCTCAAGAGGGAT
The DNA here is from genome assembly GCA_009831015.1 of Picea engelmannii. Classification (NCBI taxonomy): domain Eukaryota; kingdom Viridiplantae; phylum Streptophyta; class Pinopsida; order Pinales; family Pinaceae; genus Picea; species Picea engelmannii. Next base: position 1,003,755 of record ML782897.1, on the reverse strand, counting down.
AGCAATTTCGCACCACGGTGGGAACAGACCCAGTGACGTTCTTACAGGCTGAAGGTGGAGAAGCGCAGAACTCTTCAGGAGGAAGAGAATCGACAACTTGAAGCTGTCGAAGAGATCTTCAAAATCCCTCAGACCGATAGATCGCGGAGGAGTTGAGAGAGGGTTAACTCGCAGGTGCCGGAAGAACTCCTTACCAGTGCATATCGACATATCGGGGTTGGCAAGTGCAAGAACCACATGCACGTTGATACCGCGAGTCGCGATCCCCCGATTTAAACTGGAGCCGTCGATCGTAGGAGGGACAGGTGGCACGAGATCCCAAGGAGTCGGGACTCGACACTTTGGTGGTTTCGAAGTCGAGTGAAGAATGGAGGAATAACGAAGTCCCGAATTGCGACGGGTCCCACGTAGATGAAGTGGGGTATAACACGTGGCATCACACATCGACGTTCGAGGTGTTGAAGGGTGAGAGCATTGCTACCTTTCATCGACCTTTTTCCCAATAGGGAAACCCCCGATACAAGAAGCATTGACCGTTGACGTCGGGGATCGGGATTCGGAGTTTCATACAGCAGGGAAGGAGTGCACAATGTTTGCAAATCGGCGAAACCCAATCTTCTGACATACGAAAGGGAGATCGCCGAGAAGTTTGTGGGTGAGGAACTCCCGAGGGAGTTGGAAGAGCTTTGACTCTTCGGGCCCCGTGAGAAAGAGAAGGTCCTGGTGGAGCGACCGTGCCCTCGAGGGCAGGTTAGCATCAAGTGGTATCAGAGCCGGAGTGTCTTTGTTTTCTGAAGCAGAGACAAAAGAAACATAATGCCACCTAGGAGAGAAAGGCAGTCACCTGATCGTGAGGACAGGGATGCTCGAAGAAGGGGTAGGCCAGCAGGTAATGCTGAGATAGAGCGAGAAATGAGAGATCTCTGAGCCAGACTTGAAGAGATGGAGACTGCACAGAGATGTGGTGTTGATGCAGCAGAGTTCAACGATCCTGAGGTTGAAGAGGAAGCTGGACATGTCGAAGAAGAAGCCACGACAGAGGATGCATCAACCGAAAGGTTGATTAGAGCCATTTCGAGGATGAGCTCGAAGACTAAGATGGACATTCCTGTCTATGAGGGAAGTCTAGACACAAAGGAATTGCTGGATTGGATCCGAGCACTCGACACCTACTTCGACTACGAAGATATCGAAGACGACAAGAAGGTGAGACATGTTGTCACCAAGCTGAAGGGACACATAGCCTTATGGTGGGACGAGCTGCAGGCAGACAGACGTTCCAAGGGAAAACAAAAGATCAAAAGCTGGGATCAGATGATCGCCAAGATGAAGGCGAAGTTCATTCCGAGAGATTACCAGATTTCTCTGTTCAGGCGCATGCAGAACCTGAGACAGAAACTGATGACGGTGAAGGAGTACACCGAAGAATTCTATAGGCTCANATTAGAGATCGTCATCGGGAGAGTGATGACGAAAAGGTGGCGAGATACCTGAATGGGTTGAGGTATGACATTCAGGACGAGTTGAGCATGGTTACCATCCTCACAGTTGAAGATGCGTACCAGATGGCTCTGAAAGCTGAAGAAAAGCTGAACCGCAAGCAGGGACAGTGAGGGCGAGGCAGGAGCCAGCCTAGAGGCAAAGCGATTGCCCAGAAAGAATTTCAGAAGCCAAAGGAGGATTGGAAGAGGCCTCAGGGTAGAACTGAAAGAGGTGGAACCTCGCAGCAGAGGAAGCAAATTGCTGAGCCGAGGAGGCAGCAAGAGGATCAGCAAGGAGGATATGCTGATGCCAACACATTTCCTCGTACCTGAGGTTGAGGCAGAGGTCGAGGAGGAGTTATCACATGTTTTACATGTGGTAAAGACGGACACAAAGCCGTTGACTGTCCAGAGAGGAAGATGGATGGAGGAAAAGCTCACATCACTGAGGCGTAGAGGCGTGATGCTGAGAACGAAGATGCGGACAGAGGTAGATCACTTGGGACGCACAAAATTCTTTTGGCACCTGAGAAAGAGGTGGACATCTCGGTGCAGAGAAGCAGACTGTTCAGGACGGCTTGTACAACCAAGGATCGAAAGTGCAAAGTCATAGTTGATAGTGGGAGCACTGACAATATCATTTCGACCGAGATGGTGGAGAAATTGGAGCTGACAACAACTAAGCACCCGAGTCCATATAAAGTCTCGTGGTTACAGAAAGGACATCGGGTAAGTGTCACTAAACAATGCTTAGTTAAATTTAAAATTGGGAACTATCATGATGAGATTTTATGTGATGTTATTCCCATGGACGTGTGCCATATACTGCTGGGTAGACCATGGCAGTATGATAGACACGTGGTTCATGATGGGAGAATGAACACATACACCTTGGAGAAGGATGGGAGATCCCATACGTTGCTTCCGGTAAAGGATAAGGCGGTCAAGCCGGAAGTAAATAACACGATACTTCTCATGAGTGGGAAAGAGATTCTCACAGAGTTGGAGAAGAATGAAGATCCCCAATTCTTGGTTTTCAGGAAACCGAGGATTATTCTGACAAGCACAAGAGTGGATGATTTGCCAGAGGAGATTCAACAACTGCTGGGAGAGTTTGTTGATATCATCGTGGATGAACTACCACGTTCATTGCCATCGATGAGGAGCGTGAGTCACCACATTGACCTCATACCGGGAGCAAGCTTACCAAACAAGGCAGCGTACAGGTTGACACCTCAGGAGAACGAGGAGGTCAAGAGGCAGGTGCAAGATCTGCAGGATAAAGGGCTGGTCAGAGAGAGTCTCAGTCCTTGTGCCGTTCCAACGGTACTGAGTCCGAAAAAGGACGGGGGCTAGAGGATGTGTACAGACTCTAGGGCGATCAATAAGATCACCATCGGGTACAGGTTTCCACTGCCGAGAATGGACGACCTGATGGATTGCTTAAGCGGGGCGAACTATTTTTCAAAGATAGATCTCAAGAGCGGATATCATCAGATCCGGATGTGAGAGGGGGATGAATGGAAAACAACATTCAAGACAAACAAGGGTTTGTACGAATGGTTGGTCATGCCGTTTGGGTTGACAAACGCGCCAAGCACTTTTATGAGACTAATGAATGAATTCCTACGGGAATTCATTGGCAAATTTTTGGTGTTATACCTGGATGATATTTTCATTTTCAGCAAGACTAGAGCTGAACACTTGAGGCATTTGGCCATTGTGATGAGAAGGTTACAGCAGGAGAAGTTGTTGATCAATTTAAAAAAATGCTCGTTCATGCAGACAGAACTCATATATCTGGGGTTTGTAATATCGACAAATGAGTTGAAGATGGATCCTGAGAAGGTTGAAGTGATCAGGAATTGGCCATCGCTGAGAAATGTTTTTGAGGTAAGGAGCTTTCACGGTTTGCCAAGCTTCTACAGAAAATTCATTCAGAATTTTAGTGGAATCAGCGCTGCGATGATGGACACTGTGAGAAAGCGGCATAAAATTTTTCAGTGGACAGCCAAGGCTGAAAGGAGTTTCAATTTGTTGAAGCGAAAGATAACCGAGTAGCCAGTGTTAGTGTTGCCTGATTTTCGGAAGACCTTCCAAGTGAAGTGTGATGCCAGTGGGTATGCTGTTGGAGGAGTCTTAAGTCAGGATGACAGACCTATGGCGTATTACAGCAAGAAGATGGATGATGCAAAGTTAAAGTATTCCACGTACGACAAGGAGTTCTATGCCATTATATAGGCATTGAAAAAGTGGAGGCATTATCTCATACCCAAAGAATTTGTGTCGTACAGTGACAACCATGCGTTACAGTTCGTGAGTCAGCAAGAGAAGCTGAATCAGAAGCATGCGAAGTGGGTAGAGTACATGCAGAACTTCACCTTTGTCATAAAGCACATTTCGGGGACTGCGAACAAGGTGGCGGATGCCTTGAGTAGAAAATGTTTGTTGCTGCAGGAATTCAGGGTCAAGACTTTGGGATTTGAAAGCCTGAAATACATGTATGCAGGTGATATTGATTTCGGGGAAGCTTATGAAGCAGTCGAGAACCCAGTTCTTAGGGATAGGAGTCCGTGGATTGACTACCTGATCCAGGATGGATTGTTGTTCAAAGGAAATCAATTGTGCATTCCAGATTGCTCTATGAGAGAGAATTTGGTAAAGGAAAAGCACAGTGGAGGTTTAGCAGGTCATTTCGGACATGACAAGACATTCGCCAAGCTAAGCGAATCTTATTTTTGGCCGGGCATGCATGCATATGTTAAGCGATTTGTTGACAGGTGCCAAATATGTCAACATGCAAAAGGCCGAAAGCAAAACACAGGGTTCTATCAGCCGTTTCCCATACCTGAGAGGCCATGGGAGGCGATCAGTATGGATTTTGTGTTGGGTTTACCGAGAACTCAGCGAGGAGTTGATTCCATATTTGTGGTGGTGGATAGGTTTTCGAAGATGGCACATTTCATCCCGTGTCATAAGACCAGCGATGCAACACACATAGCCAATTTGTTTTTCAAAGAGATTGTGCGATTGCATGGATTGCCGAGAAGTACAGTCTCGGATCGAGACATGAAGTTCATAGGTCATTTCTGGAGGACGCTATGGAAGAAGCTGGGGACTGACTTGGAATTCAGTTCTGCTTACCATCCACAGACAGATGGGCAGACAAAAGTAGTCAACAGAAGCTTGGGGGATCTGTTGAGGAGCCTGGTGATAGAGCATCACACCAGTTGGGATAAGATCCTACCACAAGCATAGTTTGCATACAACGATTCTGTGAATCGGAGTACAGGTAAGAGTCCGTTCCAAATTTTGTATGGAACATAGCCGAGAGGAGTGTCTGAGCTCAGGGAGTCAGAACAGGCTGAGACTAGCAGTGCGAGGGCTGAAGAATTTGCTGAAGCAATGCAAGAACTTCACGCACAGGTGAAGCAGCGACTGCAAAAGGCGAATTAGGAATATAAGCGCAGAGCCGATTAGAGTAAAATAAAACTTCAGTTGGAAGTTGGAGACATGGTTCTAGAACACCTGAGGAAGGAAAGGTTCCCAAGCGGGACGTATAACAAGCTCAAAATGAAGAAAATCGGACCGTGCAGAGTCCTGAATAAGTTCGGGGAAAATGCATATGAGATTGAGTTGCCAGAGGGCATTGGGATATCTCCGATTTTCAACATTTCAAATTTATACCCCTACAGGACGGATGAAGCAGACACTGGAACTGAGGAACCAGTGATCCAGTGGCAGAAGCAATTGCCAGTTGCACGGAAGCCTGACATGGAGTTCATACTGGACAAGAGAGTTGGAAGAAAGACCAGGAGGAAACAATACTTTGAGTACCTAGTGAAATGGCAGAACCACCCAGTGGAGGATGCCAGCTGGGAGACCGAGGCAGTAATACAGAGATATGGTCACACCGTGCAGGAGCTCATGGACAGGAGCCCATGAAATCTTTTTGAGCCAAGGAGTATGATGCAGGAGCATCTACGACTCCCACAAGTGAGCCGCGCGAGGAGAAAGAATACAGCTGGACAGCGCTAGCGCGTGCATTTTGAGTTACCTTGGAGTTGTTGCGCCACCACTTGAATGAAGGAATTCAAAGCTATGCACACTTGTATGATATTAAATATAAGAAGGCATTTATTTAGTTTTAAATGCTGTTAGGTAGGAATTAACTGTAGATTAGACAGTTTTGACTCTTGAGAGGGAAAACAGAATATAGGCACCCTCCTTTGTATTATTGAGGGGTTCTGGATTATTCTAAATTGAGCATTAGCATTGAGAGCAAGGGAGAACAGAGCAGAGAGTTTGTGAAGAGACCCCATGTATAGATATTGAATTAATAGGAAGGTTTTGATTCAATTTCATGGCTGTGTTTGATCTCTGTATGCTGTTGATATTATGTTGATGCATGTTTTCTTCTTTTTATGCTTATCTCCTATATGCTGAATATGCGATTTCATATCAGGTTCGTAACCTGAGGGAATGAAGTGAATGAGTTTCAATTGTTTCTCTGCTTAAGCCAGGAGATTCCTGCATAGAGTGCAGTTGAATTCCTCCGCATAGAGTGCATGGAGGAGGTTAAGCAGTTGAACTTTTGTTCTCTTTTTGCCCAGAGTGAATTGGGTTGTTCGAGTGGGCAGGTGGAGTGCAGGTCGAACTGGAATCTCATCAGCAAGTCTGATAAGGGAAGAACGGGTTTGTTGTAGCTGTGGATGTACAGAACTCGAGAGACTTCCACACTTTGAAAGTTGTTGGAGGATAAGCGTAGAAAGAGTGCTCGAAGTTCTCTGAAGGAGTCAGAGGAACAAGCTCAAGAGGGATATCACTTTCGTGCCACGGTGGGAACAAACCTAGTGACGTTCTTACAGGCCGAAGGTGGAGAAGCACAGAACTCTTCAGGAGGAAGAGAATCGACAACTTGAAGCTATCGAAGAGATCTTCGAAATCCCTCAGACCGACAGATCGCGGAGGAGTTGAGAGAGGGTTAACTCGCAGGTGCTGGAATAACTCCTTACCAGTGCATATCGGCATATCGGGGTTGGCAAGTGCAAGAACCACATGCACGTTGATACCGCGAGTCACGATCCCCCGATTTAAACTAGAGCCGTCGATCGTAGGAGGGACAGGTGGCATGGGATCCCAAGGAGTCGGGACTCGGCACTTCGGCGGTTTCAAAGTCGAGTGAAGAACGGAGGAATAGCGAAGTCCCGAATTGCGATGGGTCCCACGTAGACGAAGTGGGGTATAACACGTGGCATCGCACATCGGCGTTCGGGGTGTTGAAGGGTGAGAGCATTGCTACCTTTCATCGGCCTTTTTCCCGATAGGGAAACCCCCGATACGAGAAGCGTTGATCGTTGACATCGGGGATCGGAATTCGGAGTTTCATACAGTAGGGAAGGATTGCACAAGGTTCGCAAATCCGTGAAACCCGATCTTCCGACATACGAAAGGGAGATCGCCGAGAAGTTTGTGGGTGAGGAACTCCCGAGGGAGTTGGAAGATCTTTGACTCTTCGGGCCCTGTGAGAAAGAGAAGGTCCTGGTGGAGAGACCGTGCCGTCGAGGGCAGGTTAGCATCACATTCTCTCCAGGTTGCACTTTGTGTTGAAAATACTAAGACAACTGAGAGGGGGGGGGCGGGTGTTGAGTACATTTTTATGCTTCCTTTTTTCTCTATAAACCACACTTTTGCCTCTATATCCATCCATTTTTCCTTCATTTCATTCCATATTTTCCATGAAACAACTTATGCAAGGTATATTTATCATTCTTTATCTTAAGAATTGAGTTTTCTAAATTTTGGCATTAAAATTGAAAATTTATCAGAAATTACAGGATTTGACTAAATCCCGTAATAGCTCTGAGATTCGTGTACTTGCAGGACACCTGAGCGAAATATAAGACTTGGGTCGTGTTCCCTGATGTACAAGTATGGATAATGATCTATCATCTTCGATATTTGAGCCTTCCATATGTCTGGTCAACGCTGGTCAAAGAAGGCCACTTCAGTAGAAAATACCTTGTTTAAGCCTTAAATCATGGACAGTTTTGGATTTTCGTGGGATTTGGCCATATATTGTGGATATGAAGGAGGAATTCGACCCTCCTAGGATATATTATGGATCTGATCATGATATTTAGGAGAATTATTAGCATTTTTAGTTTTGAAACTCTTGTATAAATACTCGTAAGCATAGACTAGTATGACAACTTTTGGATGTGAATGAAGAAACTTTGGAATTTTCACTCTTGAGAACAGTTCTGTGTTTTTTTCCTGTTAATGCCTATGATATGATGATTTTAATGTTGTTTGAGCTCTTTCTTAGCTGAGACAACTCAAGTGTACCAATGAAGCATTGGAGGGCCCCCTTTGCCAAACTAGTGCACTCTTTCTTTATGTTCTTTTCTAGTAATCTTTGATACATGTTTTAGATCAGATCTTGCTATAGATGAGTTTTATTAATATCTTTCTGTAGTTAGATGAATTCCATAGCTAAGTCATATGCTTAATGTTTCAAAGCCTTACTCATATTGTGAATGATTTCTTGAATAAGAATTCAATGTGTAGTTTGCCTTCAAGCATTAAGATAGTCATGAATGCTTTTTGAGTTATTTATGCTTTCAGTACTTTTGATTTAATTTGATGATAGTTTCTAATGAATGAATGAAAGAAGACAATGAATGCATCTCTTGAATAAGAGTTTTGTCCTTCTAGCATTTGATAAATCTTAGAACTAGTTCGAACATCTCTTGAATGCTTACTGTTGATACTCTTTAGAAAAGCAATTGTTGATTACTGTTATGAGATCTATGAATAATTCTGAATAGAAGATTAGCATCTCTTCCATATTCATCCCTTAGAATAGATTTTGGTTTATCTCCATTAAATATAGAAACCATCTCTAAATCCATATACTTTGGATGTGCCTCTAAGTCTTACAAACACCGGATTGACAATCATTTGTACTCTAATTTACATCAATAGATTAGAGCCTAACATTTTGGTGTCGTTGCCGGGGAGGCACATTTAGAGTTAAAAACAAAAACATATATATACATAAAATAAAAAAAACAAAGGATATAATTAATTTTAAGTTATGTTTCTTTATGTTTAAACTTAAGGATGATAAAGGAAGATTTTTAAAACAAACCCCCCCCAAAACTAATCCACCATATGTAGGAGCAGGAACATCTACAGCTGAAAAATATGAATCTACCACACCAACTGCTGGAAAAATCACTTTGGAAGAATTAGAAGAAAAACAACGCTCAGGACAAAGGTTAACTCTCATAGAAATACAAGTTCTATTGGCTCATGAAGTAAAGAAGAAACAAGCACAAACATAAATATCTTCTGTAGGAAAGAAAAAAGAAAAGCAAACTATTTTTGAACAAATAGGACAACCTCTTTTTCCAACAAAAATATCTGACTGTACAACAAAAAACTTCTTTGCAATGTCAGAAGTTGATAGACAAGAAAGGGAGATAATGGAAAGGGAATTAGAAAGGAAAAGAAATGAAGAAAGAGGAAGGAAAGAACGAGAGGATAGAGAATCACATCGAGAAGAGACAAGAGGAGGAGGAAATGATGAAGAGGAGGAAGAAGAACATACTACATTTTCATTTCCTATAGTTGATACACCAACTCTTTTAGGAGATGACATAAAAATGAAAAATATTCCTCCTTTTGTTCTTCCAAATTTCTTTGGCTTGTCTACTGAAGACCCTGATGCTTTCATGTTTGAATTTGACATCGTTTGTAGAACATATGGATATACCAATGATGCTCAAAAACTTCGTTTATTTCCTACAACTTTGAAAGGATATGCATTAAAATGGTTCATGGGGTTGGGAGAAGCAACCATAGTATACTGGGATGACATGAAAATGAATTTTCTTGCTAAATATTAGCCCTATTGTAAATCCAAAGACTCTAAAGAAGATATCTTTAAAATGTCTCAAAGTGAAGATGAAATCTTAGAAGAATATCTAGAAAAAGTTCTCTATAATATGCATAAATCTAAGCAATCTAATCTTCCTTTAGATGTCATTCGTACTATCTTTTTGAAGGGAATTTCAGATGAAAATTTGGAGGCTCTTAATTTAATGGGGGAATGGGATATTTCTCACCTTACTTTCCCAAATATTGCTTAATTATGTAATAAATACTCAAGGGGAAAAGCTAAAAGAGGACAAGGACAAAGAGATATTGTGACAAAGTCAACTAAATCAATTTCCAATGGTGTTACTAAATCAGAATTAGGGAATCTGTTTGAGAACTTTAAAACTGATATTATGAACACATTTGGTTCACAAATTGACACATTGAAAGCTAAAAAGAAGCAAGAGGAACAAGATCAAGTACTAGCCATCTATTGTCCTAAATGTAGAAAAAAGCATGCACTGAGAGAATCTCCTTTAGACAAAATTCAAGTTTGTCGATTATGTACAGATAATCATGCCACTGATGATTGTCCAAGGTTAAAAGAACTACAAGCTACTCACATATAAGAGGTACAAGGAATGGAATCTCTTTATTACTTAGCACCAAGGAAGCCTTGGTAACCACGTTTCACAGGTATGTCTCAAAATTTTGCTCCTCAATTCTCTCAACAATTTCCTCAGAATTTTCAAAATCCTATTCAAAATTCATGGAGTGCACCCATGCCTTGGAAAACTTGGACTCCTCAATAGATCCAAAACCAACTTCCTCAAGGTTAGCGAGGGTATGCTCAAGGAAATCAGCCATACCAACAGCCATACCAACAACCATATCAACAACCATACCAACCTTTTCCTTATCAACAGTTCCAATAGAATCAACCACAAAATTAATATTTTTCAGTCATCATAACCTCTACCACAACTAACCCAACCACAACAACTCCAGCTACCATATAACCAACCTCCACCCAGACCAACTCAATTACCATCCCAACCAATCTCCAATCCTAATAATAAAGTGGAAAAACCCATGTATAACATTGAAGAAGGACCATCATACTCAATCCTCCCTCTTCAAAATATCCACTTAAGGCCTGGGAAAGTTCTACCGAAGGATTCTCCTATTATCATAGAAAAACAAATTGAAAAAGAGGAGATTCCTAGCACAGAAAAGCTACCAATAGACAATCAAATCCAGAAGGGTAAAACATTAAATATCCAAACACCTCCTTTTCCACAAAGGTTGGTTAAAGAGAAATTACCAATCTCTCTTCTTGAGTTTGATGTCTTAGATGAATTAAGAAATGTCTATGTGAAAATTCCTTTATTGCAGGCTATTAAGGATATCCCAATCTATACAAAAGCAATTAAGGAACTGTGTTCAAAGAAAATTAACAAAATAAGGAAAGATCCAACAACACTTCATGTAATTGGAAATCTAGCAGGCCTAATGTCAAATACCATTTCAATTGAAAAATATGTTGACCCAGGAATTCCAATGGTAACCATAACAATCAACAAATTTTCGATCTCTAAAACATTAATTGACTTAGGAGAAGCTATCAATGTGATGATATTAGAGACAATGAGACATTTGAATTTTCAAAATCTTCAACCAACCACTACGGTCTTAGAATTAGCTGATAGATCTAAAGTAGTTCCTGAAGGTATACTTGAAGATATCACAGTTTCTTTGGATTCTTGGGAGTATCCAGTAGATTTCCTAGTCCTTCAACCAAAATCTAATCTAGGAGGCCATCCATTGATCCTTGGAAGACCTTGGTTGGCCATAGCAGATGCTTTCACAAGTTGCAGAACAGAGAATATGATTATCTCACATGGAACTGAAAGGAAACAAATCACACTTTATCCTCCTGCTCAAAAACCTTCTGTAATAGATCAATTACCTTGGCTTGATGAAACAAAGCAACAACAGGAAGAAGTAATTCAACCTATATTAATTATTAATCAAACCTTTGATTTTAGGGAGGAAAATAATGAAGATCTATTAGACTATTTCATTTTTGAACCAGATATCCCAAAAGAATTAAGAGACACAAAAATACATTGTTGCAGATGAGATCTTAGGAAAAACTTTTCAAGAAAATTGCACAATTCATTCTTTAGAGTCAGCATTTAATGACATTTTTCCAGTTATCTCTATGGAAACTACTCAAAGCAAGATAATTGAAATTAGTCTTGGGAAATACTTGAATATTGGCACAAATTTTGAACCATCCCAGGAAGAACAATTGATTGCACTATTGAAGAAATATCATAAAGCATTTGCTTGAGAATATACTGATATGCAGGGGATTCATCCTGAAACATGCACTCATCATATCTACACAAATGATAGCATAAGACCACTCAGACAACCACAACGAAGAATGAATCCAATATTGAAAGAGGTAGTCAAAGAAGAAGTACAAAAATTATTGAAGGTAGGATTCATCTACCCTATCTCTGATAGTCAATGGGTTTCTCCATTAGTTGTTTTACCTAAGAAAAATGGGAAATGGAGAATTTGTGTAGACTATAGAGAATTGAACAAAGCAACACTTAGAGATCATTTTCCATTACCATTCATAGATCAAGTCTTAGATTCACTAGCTGGGAAAAAAT
>ML782897.1:965763-991167 GCA_009831015.1 Picea engelmannii | reverse complement strand
GCAGTAGTACATGCTGTGAATAAATTTTGTCACTACATCACTGGTTATGAAGTCTTTATCCATACAGATCATTCTTCCATAAGATATCTCATGAACAAACCTATTACTAATGGCAGGATAACAAGATGGTTGTTATTGATGCAAGAATTCAACATCACAGTCTTGAATAGACCTGGAAAGGAAAATCAAGTAGTTGATTTCCTATATTGATTAAAAACCCCTGGTGAGATTGTTCATGTCTCAGATAATTTTCCTGATGAGCACCTATTTGCAATTTTAGTTATAACTCCATGGTATGCTGATATAGCCAACTATTTATCATCAAGGATGTTACCTCCATCTCTCACATCCAAAGAAAATAAAAAGATAATTAAACAAAGTGTTAGATACACATGGATTGATAGAGATCTCTTTTATACAGGATATGACCTCATAATTAGAAGATGTGTAAGACAAGATGAGATTTTAGAAATACTAAAAGATTGACATGATGAACCTTGTGGTGGTCATTTTGCAAATAAGAGGACAGCATACAAAATACTCAATCTAGGGTATTATTGGCCATCCATCTTCAAAGATTCCAAGAAATATGTCTGAAGTTGTGATAGCTACCAAAGGATGGGAAAACCACTTCCAACCGAGGAGATGCCTCTCAAACCACAAGTTCACATTGAGACATTTGAAAAATGGGCTCTTGATTTCAATGGTCCAATAAATCTACCATCAAAAGGGAAGAAGTACATCTTAGTATGTACTGATTATGTTACAAAGTGGGTGGAAGCCAAAGCATTAGTGAGAGCTACAGAACAGTCAGTGGTCAACTTCCTCTTTGAAGAAATATTTGTCAGATTTGGAGTACCCTGGGAGATTGTAACAGACCAAGGAGCACAGTTTACTTCTAAAATGGTGAAAGACTTAGCAAGAAAATATCAGATCAAGCATCGGAAATCTACACCCTATCATCCACAAGCAAATGGACAGGTGGAATCTACTAACAAAACTTTAGAAGCAATCATGACCAAGATAGTCCAAACACATAAAAAAGATTGGTCAGGCAAGCTTCAAGAAGCATTATGGGCATATAGAATTGGCTATAAAAACAATATTGGGTTTACTCCTTATCAGTTGGTCTATGGTAAGCAAGTTTTGTTACCTATAGAATTTCAAATTCATACTTTTAAACTAGCAGCTGATTTAGGAATAGATCTTTCCAAAGCACAAAAAGAGAGGATCATGAAATTAAATCAATTAGATGAGATGAGACAGGAAGCAGTTGAACACAACACTTTGATACAACAACAAAGGGCACATTGGCATGATAAGTATATCAAGAAGAAACAATTCAAAGAAGGAGACTGGGCTTTGTTATTCGATTCAAAATTCAAAGATTTCAAAGATAAATTTAGAACTCATTGGCTTGGTCCATATGAGATTGCAGAAGTATATGACAATGGCTCAGTCAAACTACAAACAATAGATGATGAGTCAAGCTCATTCATAGTTAATGGACATAGGCTAAAGCTCTACAATAAGCCTGTAAACAAGGAAGACTTTCTGTAGCAGATATCTCAACAGAATGAGATGGAAGTGTTGCAGAGACAGAATCATGTGTCTCCTTCACATTCTCCTTAAAAATATATAAAAAAAGGAAGAAAAAATAAAAAATAAAAATAAAAAAATATATAAAAAAAGAGAAAAAAAAGAGAAAAAGAAAAAAGGGAGTTTAGTTAGCAAAATCCAGGAAACTGGCACAATATAAACTCGAATTTTGATTGGAAAACCAAGTAACATTGGCCAACCAAAATTATTCAAAAATAATAATAATAATAATAATAATTTTCATCATTAACTTCTAGTTTCATTTTTCAGCTTCAAAAGTTTTACAAACATTTATCTCTGACTTGAGGACAAGTCAATAAATAAGGCCGAGGGGGATAAGGTATATTTTGAAAACCTTTCAAGCATTCTACAGATGACAACATGCATTAAAAAAAAAGGGAATTTTCAATTCAGCAGAAGGACCTGAGGAAAATATCAATTCCAATCAGCAGAGGGACCTGAAAGTATCCATTCAATTTAGTAGAGGGACCTGAGGAAAATATCAATTCCAATCAGCGGAGGGACATGAAAGTATCCATTCATTTTAGCAGAGGGACCTAAGGAAGATATCAATTCCATTCCACAGAGGGACCTGAGGAAGATATCCATTTCAATCAGTAAAAGGGACCTGAGGAAAATATCAATTCCAATCAGCAAGAGACCTGAGAAGAAAAACAATTCCAATCAGCAGAGGGACCTGAGATACTAAGCAAAAGAAATACAAGAGGAAATTGAGGACTTACAACAACATTCCATCCAACCTCAGTCAAGCAAAACACAATGAGCAAACAAGTTAGTATATATTTTCCTTTTTAATGCTTTGAATTTGAGAATTCTTCCTAAGCTAAGAAATGATAAATATCCTATCTTTCCTTTCCCCTACATCATCTTTTCATCAGTCCATTTTCATCCTCAAAAGAATTAAAAATGACACTTAAAAGAACCACTTTTGGTTTCCAAAGGAGTTATAAGGAGGGGTCGGGTTTCAAATACAAAACACGGTGTTTGTTTTGAGCTATCAAATGCTCTGTTTCTGAAGACATGAGTTGCATACACAGACTGAAGTATTTTTGCATAGATTAAAGGTGGTTTGCATTTAAAAAGGGGTCATAAGAAGAAGGGTTCACGCTGGATGAAGAGGTTGGAAACAAATTAGGGAGTTATAAGTCAAGTGAACATTTTTAAAAACCATTTCTTATAATAATTGCAAAGAGGAGAAGAGTACAAAGGTACGAATATAGTAGCACCTTCAGCTATGATCATTGTACAATTGATTTTTAAAAATAAATACCCTTGTTTAAAGTCTCCTCCAACATTTTTTTCCCATAAAAGCAAAACGACTCAAATGATTCTCATATTTATTGTGTCTCACTTGCACGCTCCCAGACTCGAACCGCTGACACACCTCTGCATACACTTACCTCCATTTCAAAATTACACGCTCTGTTCACACTGCCAGCGCCATCCCAAATCCCTATGCACTAGCACATTGTTCCTCCTACGCATCCCAAATACCTACTCTCTAGCACATTGTCCCTCCTACGCATTCCTATCCCGAAATTCTCTGATAAAAAAACGAATTGTATGTTGACAATTTCAATGTCAACATACAACATTTTCGTTCTGTGGAAAAAACGTGGGGGGTTGACGGAGATACGTGGTGAAGCAAAGGAAGAGAACATATCCAAATAGGACTCATCCACTGAAGGTAAGACCGAACTCAAATAATTAAACATCCAAATGTAAAATTCAACGTCATGTGGCACAATTTGAAACAAGACAGTTCATTTTTTAGCAGAGGCCGACTGAAAGAGGGGAAATTGAGCCAGAATTCAACAAGAAGCCTGAAACATTTTCAAAATTACCAGGTATGCCTTGCATAATTTTTTTTTATGAACAGAGAATAACTTAGGAATTAAAAAAAGTAAGATATTTCCTTTGCTTATTGAACAAAAAATCTTCTTGAAGACCATACACAGAATTAAATCTACACAGGGTCTGAAAGTTTAAGAAATTTTGGTCAAAATAATTGCAGAGTTGAAGCTTTTTATAAAAAGTGGAAATATTTTAGGTCTTTCTCTTAAAACATGGAAGTATGGTATCTAGATATGAACCAGGGAGGCTTGTTACATCATAAATACACAGGGATTGTATACAAATTTTGGAGCAAAAACAATGGATAGGTTTCTTTGAAAAATTTGATGGATCTTGTGAAGGAGTTGCCTTAGAATTTGCTCACTCATTTGATGGGGAAAGAGCTACTATTGGAAACCTTACCATTAGGATCACTGAAGACAACATTTCACATGTCACTGGACTTCCTCAAATAGGAGAGAGATATTTCAAAACCAAGCATTTCAAAGATAAATCATGGGTACCTTTTATTTCCAGGTCAAGGGTAGCAGCAGTAAATTAGAAAAAGGGAATTCCAAGAAGTTGGTCGGTTCATCCTTGGGATGAATTAGCATACCTCATACAGAAATTTATAACTTGTGAGGGAAGGTTTATCATCATCTACCTATATCATATTAAACTGCTACAACACTTAAAAGGTGATTGTGAAGTCAATATGCCTTATTTTCTCTTACAAAGCCTTTCTAAAATGGCTAAGGTTGTCCAGAAACAAGGAAGGAACAAAGAAAAGAGTTTATGTCACTGTGGTTTTATTAAAATGATCATTATATATGAACTACATAAACAAAATTTGACTTGGCAACAATTTATCATTGAAAATGGTTTTGAAACAATAGTGGAAGAAAAAGGGGAACAAATTTTAGTTGTGATTGATGATGAGGAAGAAGTACAACACCCCAAGGCAACAAGCTCAAAAACGCCTATGGGGAGGAGAAAAACAAGAAGTATGGTGATAAAAGAGAAATAACTTGAGGAAAAAGACAAGATTTTTACCACTTATGAAAGGAAATCAAGAAAACGCCAACAAGTTCAAAAGGGCCAAATAAAATAAAATGATGATGAAGCACAACAAGCACAGTATGCACATATTCAGACTCTAGAGGCACAATCATTGGGAAATGATGGTTTTGAGGAACAAGAAACTTCCACCTATGAATAGATGAGAGTATATGTGGAACAATTAATCAGGCACTTGAATGAAGAACCTCAAATGGAAGAATTGGCTGGTACATCTACATCTGAACTTGATAGGAAAAATAAGAAAAGAAGGAAAATGAAGAGAAAAATCAAAGAAATTGAAGTCTTAGAAAGATACATAAAAACAGAGAATGAAATGCTAAGAACTCAAAGCCACAAAACACAGGAGGAGAATGAAACACAGACTAGTATGACAACTTTTGGATGTGAATGAAGAAACTTTGGAATTTTCACTCTTGAGATCAGTTCTGTGTTTTGTTCCTTTTAATTCCTATGATATGATGATTTGAATGTTGTTGGAGCTCTTTCTTAGCTGAGACAACTCAAGTGTACCAGTGAAGCATTGGAGGGCCCCCTTTTCCAAACTAGTACACTCTTTCTTTATGTTCTTTTCTAGTAATCTTTGATACATGTTTTAGATCAGATCTTGCTATAGATGAGTTTTATTCATATCTTGTTTTAGTTAGATGAATTCCATAGCTAAGTCATATGCTTAATGTTTCAAATCCTTACTCATATTGTGAATGATTTCTTGAATAAGAATTCAATGTGTAGTTTGCCTTCAAGCATTAAGATAGTCATGAATGTTTTTTGAGTTATTTATGCTTTCAGTACTTTTGATTTAATTTGATGATAGTTGCTAATGAATGAATGAAATAATAAAATGAATGAATCTCTTGAATAAGAGTTTTGTCCTTCTAGCATTTGATAAATCTTAGAACTAGTTCGGACATCTCTTGAATGCTTACTATTGATACTCTTTAGAAAAACAATTGTTGATTATTGTTATGAGATCTATGAATATGAATTCTGAATAGAAGCTTAGCATATCTTCTGTATTCATCCCTTAGAATAGGTTTTGGTTTATCTCCATTAAAGATAGAATCCATCTCTAAATCCATATACTTTGGATGTGCCTCTAAGTCTTACAAACACTGGATTGACAATCATTTGTACTCTAATTTACATCAGTAGATTGGAGCCTAACAGGGGGTGAATTAGTTGTTACTGTGCTTAAACAATTTATGACAATTCAAACAATTTTTAGTCTCTTCCAATTGACCATCAATATTATACAACATATGAACAACATGAATAATGAACATTAGTCACACATAAGACATACACAGAGACACATTTTCATGAGGAAACCCATAAAGGGAGAAAACCTCTTCTTCTTCGAATGATAGGTAGTATTTTAAGTTATGTACATCATCTATGTTTGAGAACCAACTCAAAGTGGGGCTACTACCTCTATTTTACAAGCTTCAACTTTTTGAGAGCACCAACTCTCTGGTTTCTCTAGCACCCACTAGAAGGAATCATCAACTCCCTAAATGTTCCAACACCACCTGGACTTATACAAGCACCAACCAGTTGAGATAACCAACTCTCTGGTTTATATAGAACCCACTAGAAGGAAGAATCAACTCCCTAAATGTTCCAGCACCAACTGGACTTATACAAGCACCAAATTGCATACAGAAAACTTTGTGTTTTCTCGAGCACCACCCTGCCACCCTGTTTTCTAGCCACAACTAGATGGAAGATACAACTTCCAATATTCAAGCACCAACTTGAATATCAGAGGACCACAGTCCTCCCTAGCACCAACCTACCTCTCTAGTTAAGAATAAATTATTGAATAAAAAACAATACATGTGTCTCACTTCTTACCCCTTCTTCTTTGTTATGCAATTCTTCTCTGCCTCTATCTATTTGGCAATTTTTCTCTTCTTCAAATTGTTTTGCAATTCTTCTATTGCTTCTATGTTTTCAACATATGTTTCACATTTCTGATTTTCTACCTTTCTTACAATTCAACTCATTTTTCACTAAGAACAACTAACTCCGCACAATCATAGCATCTCCATTTTTGTGCCCACTCCCTCTTCAGTTACACCTCAAATATCCTAGGGAAAAATAAAAATCCTCAGCAACTGAATCACCAATCGTTTAAAAATCATGATTCAATTCAGTTAACCGAATCATAACTAAACAGTTAATCATGAAGAGCAATAGTATCCCTTCGATCAACTTCCCAAGTATCCAGCACCATTGGATTACAAGCGTAGGGTATCGCGTAGATTTCACAATTTCTCATTTCAGTATTCTTGTGATGGGATTTCTCGACACTCCATGTCGCGATCTTCGAAAATTTGAAAAGAAAAGAGATTATATGGACTAGATCCTTCCCTTCTTGTTACCATCGGTGGTGACCTGGCACTTATCCACAAAGTGCTTCGAGATTCGCAACTTCGAGACTCCTGTGATGAAGAGTCTCAACTCTTTATGTCGTGATCGCCGAAATGGAGCTTCGTTGGACAGGCTCCTTCCCTTATCGTGACCATTGATGGTGACCAAGAGCTTATCCACAAAGCGCACTTTGTGATTCAGAACTTTTGTCGTGAGTCTCCTTGAATCCTCCAACTCCCAGTATCTGAAACTCTGAAATGGAGCCAGATCAACGGTCCAGACTCTCCCTTTGATCGACGACTCAGATTAAGTTGTGGTTTCGCATATCGCGAGTTTCCACACCACGCTCCGTTGACTCCTCCAATGTGAAAGTCAATGAAATTCTAATCACTCACCACGTGTCCTCCTCGACGATGGATAATCCTCCTTATTTTAGGACTTTGTAAACCCACTTCATCTTGTACTTAAATATCGTGCTCCTTCTTCTGGATCCAACAATGGTTGGTCCTCACGCTCAGATCCAACGTTTGAGATTTGTTCTCCTCTTTTGCACGTTCCTCCTATCTTTATTCATATCTGACGGTCATTGGGAATTCTGAGTGGGTGATCCAATGATCATTGTTGATCTTCACTGTTAATATTTCCATGCCATCATCATTGCACTGTTGATCATGCTTCTCTCGCCATCAATTCCCTATGTTGTTGATCATATTGATATTTCCATCAATTCGTTGTACTACTAATCATGTTGATCTCGCCATCAATGAGAAACACGTTGCCTGCATCTTATGTCTGTAAATATACCAACAATCTCCCCCTTTGACATTTATGGTAACTTTAGCCTGAAGAACTACAAACCTTATCTTGAAGAACTACACACCTGAAGAACTGCATGATCCCCCCATCAATTCCTTGCGTTGTTGATCGTGTTGATATCGCCATCAATGACAAACACACTGCCTGCATATTATTTCTGTAAATATGCCAACAATCTCCCCCTTTGGCATTGATGGAAACATTATCCTGAAGAACTACACTCTTGAAGAACTACAAACCTTAGCCTGAAGAACTGCATGCATCAAGAACTGCAAACCACACTACACTTTCTCCCCCTTTGACATCAATGTCAAAAGAGGAAACATGCTCCCCCTAAGAAGAAATATAATAGATATTCAATAAGTACTCCCCCTAACAAGGTGAACAGATTAGACAAAAGAAGATATAACCCCCAGCTTCTAACGAAGATATCCAAAAGATGTCGCTGCTAGGGGTTTAGTAAAGATATCATCTATCTGCTCTGTGGAAGGAATATAATTTAGCTGAACAACTCTGTTTGTAACCTTCTCTCTGAGAAAATGATATTTTATTGGAATATTCTTAGTCTTGGAATGAAGAACATGATTATCGGAGACACTAATGGCACTGGTGTTATCACAATGAATTGGAATCATATCAGTATAATTTACCTTCAAGTATGCAAGAGTTTGGATCATCCATAAAATATGAGTGCAGCAAGTAGCAACAGTAATGTACTCTGCCTCTGTAGTTGATAAGGAAATAGATCCCTGTTTCTTACTAATCCATGCTACCAATGAGTCACCCAGGAAGAATGCACCTCCACTGGTGCTCTTTCTCTCATCCACACAATTTTCCCAATCAACATCTGAATAAGCAGTTAACCGAATATTCTGATTTCTAGGATACCACAAACCATAATTCATTGTGCCCTTCAATAATTTGAATATCCTTTTTACAGCTACTAAATGACTCTGTTTAGGAGCAGACTGATAATGACCTACCATTCCAACAACTTGCATTATATCAGGACATGATGTTTTGATGTACAGAAGACCGCCTATCATTGATCGATATGTCCTTTGATCAACATCAGGTGAAATATCATCTTTACTGAGTTTTCAACCGACCACCATAGGTGTACAAATAGGAGAAGAATCTTCCATCTGGAAATTCTTCAACATCTCTTTCAGATATTTTTCTTGACTGATAAATATTCCTGTAGAGATTTGATGTACCTGTAAACCAAGAAAGTATGACAGTTCGACTATCATGGAAATCTCAAACTCTGTTTGCATAGAGTTAGAAAACCACTGAACATAGGAATAATTAGTATAGCCAAAAATTATGTCACCTACATAAACCAAAACAACCAGTAAATCATCACCTTCAGACTTAATGTAGAGATTGTTGTCAACAAAACCTTTCTTGAACCCTTTGTCTTGTAAATTTTTTTCCAGACTATAATACCAAGCTTGTGGTGCTTGTTTCAGTCCATATAACACCTTATTCAACTTGCAGACATAGTCAAGATTATTTGTCAATGAGAATCCTTCAAGTTTCTCCATATATACTTCTTCCTCTAGATCTCCATTAAGAAATTTTTATTTTACATCCATCTGATATACTTTAAAGTTTTTATGACATGAATATGAAATAAACATTTAGATGGCTTCCAATCTTGCCACCGGTGAAAAGGTTTCATCAAAGTCCTATCCTTTAACTTGTGCATACCCTTTACAGACTAATCTGGCATTATTCCTAACATCTTGTCCTTTTTCATTAATTTTATTCTTGAACACCCATTTGGAGCCTATTACATTCTTATTTTCAGGTCTAGGAACAAGCTCCCAAGTATTGTTCTTTTCAATCTAATCAAGCTCTTCATTCATAGCTCTAATCCAATCATCATGCTTGTTGTCTTCATCAAAATTTTTAGGTTCAATCATGGATAGAAAAGAAATATGAGATTGTTTTGAGTCTTTAATCAGTTTCCTTCTTATCTGAACTCCTTTATTTATATCTTCAATTATCTGATTTTCAGGATGATCCTTTCTAACAGTTCTGAGAGGTGGTTTTATTTCTTTCTGTTGGTTTGTGTCAGCCGGAGTATTTGTATCTTCATTTGGTTCAGATTCTTCTCTTTCTGATCCTTGGACCTATTCATCTTCATCTTCAACTATATATTTTGTGTTTGGTTCAACACTGCTTATATTTCGGCCGAGGATTTCTTCATCAACTTTTATGTCGATACAATCAACCAATTTATGCAGCCTCTTATTGTAGCATCTATATCCTTTACTGTTTGTAGCATAACCTAAGAAGATACCTTCATCAGATCTCTCATCGTATTTGCCAATATTTTCATCGTTATTCTTAATGTAACATTTACTCCCAAATACTTTAAAATGCTTGATTGAAGCAGGTCTTCCAAACCATAGTTCATAAGGAGTCTTCTCACTGTGTGGCCTGAGATGAGCTTTGTTAAGAATATGAACAGTTGTATGGATTGTTTTCCACCCAATATGTCTGAGCAATATTCCTTTCATTCATCATTGATCTTTCCATCTGTTGAACTGATCTATTCTACCTCTCAACTACTCCATTTTGCTGTGGAGTTCTTGGAATAATGTATTCTCATTTGATTCCATGTTTATCACAAAACTCTTTGAAGTTCCATGAACTAAACTCTCCTCCTCTATCAGACCTTATTGCCTTCAATCGTTTTCCTGTTTGATTCTCTGTCAGAGCCTTAAACACTTTGAATTTTTCAAATGATTAAGATTTTTCCTTCAAAAAGGCAACCCACGTTAGTCTAGAATAATCATCAACAATCAACATAAAATAGTTTTCTTTTCCTGTACCTTCTTTTCTTGATGGTCCACATAAATCCATATGTACTAACTATAGAGGTTTTTCTATTGAAGGAAAGTTTTGAGATTTGAACTGAGTGCAAGTAAGCTTTCCTATTTGGAAGATCTTTTACTACCCCATTTTTTCTAAGCTTGATTATATGATCAAAATTTAGGTGTCCAAGTCTCCTATGCCATAGCCAACTTTCATCATATTTTATTAAGTGGCATTCTTGTTTTTCTTCTTTTAACACATAAACATTGTTTTCTGTTCTTATCCCTTTTTCAACCAGTTGTCCTGAATTCAAAGACTTTATTTTACAATAATTAGAAGTAAAAACAACTTCACACCCTTTGTCACAAACTTGAATGACACTTAGTAGATTATGTTTCAAACCATCTACAAACAACACATCTTGAGATTTTCCTTTGCCATTACTCAGGCTTACCATTCCTTTACCTTTTATTTTTCCTGGTGCATCATTTCCAAAAGTTGCATTCCCTGATTTGTTTTCAGTTAGAGTTAGAAACTTACTTTTGTCTCCAGTCATATATTTGGAACATCCATTGTCAATATACTAGGGATTATTTTTGTCTTTGGGCTGATAACACTAATCCAAATTGGTAATCTTCTTTCTTCTTCCAAACCTTGAAATTTTCAGCAGCATGATTCAGATCTGTCTTATAGTTCCTTAAGCGATAGTCTGGAGCTTTATGTCCATAATTATGGAAGTTGTAACATTCTGTTTCACTGAATAATAGATCATAATGATTTTTATTCTCATAACTGTTGTTATGTTTCACCTGCGTCCTTCTCCCAGTCATCACATGATTTATAGTCTGTGATTGTTTGTTGCTTTCCTATCTCAATATTTGTGGTGGAAGATAATTATTCCTTGAATAACTTGATTGCTCCTATCTAAATCTTAAAGAACAAGTTATAGATTTGTGACCAAAGTTAGAACAAAAAAAACAATATCCACAGAAAAATCCTTTGTACCTGGAAAAAGGTTGTCTTCTTTGAGTGGGTTGATTTCTTCCATGCTGATAGTTTCTCTGATCTACAGATTCGGTTCTGGTACTTTTTCTTTCATTCCTTCTTGGTGGCTTATTTTCTTTCTTTGTTTCTGCAGAGTGGTTGTTGTCAATGATTGTAGATTTGACAAACTTGATGGGTTCTATATTATTTGGATGATCACTACTTGATCCTTCTTCATATCCCAAGACAACATTCAACTTTGTATTCCTTTGCTGATTTAGAATGGAAGTTAATTCTTCTGAGGCTTTGATACTTGACATATTTTGGTGATACAATGCCTTAAACTTCCCCATTTCTTTTTTGTTTTTTACTATCTCTTCTTCTAAAGCTTCACACCTCACTTTATTCTCTGATAACTGTTGTTTCAGAATGTATCTTATTTTCTTTTCCTCTTCTAACTCCACTTTTAGTAGAGAAAAGTCTTCATCGGGTTTTTTAATCATTCATTTTAAATTGCATCAACAAGCGTTTTTGTTTTCTCTTCTTACATCTGAGTCTGCCAATTTCTTCCAAAGAACTGATTAATTCACCTTCCATATCGACCACATCTTCTTCATCATCCATTTCACCTCCTAAATGTTCATCATCAATATCCCCCATAGCTAGAAGCATAAAATCATTCACTTTGTCTTCACAGGATGAATCATTATCTATGTCTTCTGAGGAGTCATCATTGTTTGCACACAAAATTTTATTTTTACTATATTTCTTAAAGTTGTATTTATTTTCATCAGCAGAGTTCTGGTCATTTTTCTGGTGAGGACACTTAGATGCAAAATGACCTATCTTAACACAGTTAAAAAATTTGAAGGGGAGCTTGCCTTGATATTTTCCTGATCCATTCTTTAACCTTCTCACAATTTTTTCCTCAATATTATCTAATTCTAAATCAATATTCTTGTTCGATTTAAACGATGCTTCTCTAGTCATGGATTTATCTTTGCTAATTCTCATTTCATATGCAGTCAGAATTCCTAGGAGTTGATCAATAGTCAGAGTTTTAAGATCATTTAGTTCTTCTATTGTAGAGACTTTTTTATTAAATTTATCAAGCAGAGATCTTAAAATATTTTGAACTAAAAATGATTCTTCAATTTTCTCACCAAGACCCTTCATGGCATTCACAAGCTCTTCAACTCTTAAAAAATACTTGCTGACTGTTTCATCTTCATTCATCTTTAGTTTTTCAAATTTCAATCTATATGTTTTAAGTTTGGCATCTTTTACTTTCTCATTTCCTTCATAACTGCTAATACGTTTATCCCACATTGCTTTGGAAGTTTCAAGATGCATCACCTTTACAAACTCAACTTCATCAAGTCCATTCAATATAGCATTCATTCCCTTAGAATTAAACCTAAATTATAACTTATCATCCTTGGAAGCTAGCACAATAGGATTTACATATCCAGTCTCTACTACATCCCAAACATCAACACCTAAGGCCATTAAGTATGTTCTCATTCTAATCTTCTAGAAGGAAAAAATTGTTCCATCAAAGAGAGGAGAAATACTAAGACAATTGAGAGGAGGGGTTGAATCAGTTGTTACTGTGCTTAAACACATTATGACTATTCAAACAATTTTTAATCTCTTTCAAGTGACCATCAATATTATACAACATATAAACAACATGAATAATGCACATCAGTCACACATAAGACATACACATAGACAAATTTTCACGAGGAAACCCATAAAGGGAGAAAACCTCTTCTTCTTCAAATGATAGGAAGTATTTTAAGTTCTGTACATCATCTATGTTTGAGCACCAACTCAACGTGTGGCTACTACCTCTTTTTTACAAGCTCCAACTTGTTGAGAGCACCAACTCTTTGGTTTCTCTAGCACCCACTAGAAGGAAGCATCAACTCCCTAAATATTCCAGCACCAACTGGACTTATACAAGCACCAACTTGTTGAGAGAACCAAATATTTGGTTTCTCTAGCACCCACTAGAAGGAAGCATCAAATCCCTAAATGTTCCAACACCAACTGGACTTATACAAGCACCAACTTCCATACAAAAAATTCTGTGTTTTTCCGAGCACCACCCTGCCACCCTGTTTTCTAGCCACAACTAGATGGAAGATACAACTTCCAATATTCAAGCACCAAATTGAATATCAGAGGACCATAGTCCTCCCTAGAACCACCCTACCTCCATGGTTAATAATAAATGATTGAATAACAAACAATACATGTGTCTCACTTCTTACCCCTTCTTCTGTGTTCTACAATTCTTCTCTGCTTCTATATGTTCTACAATTCTCCTCTGCTTCAAACTGTTTTGAAATTTTGCTCTTGCTTCTATGTTTTCAGCATCCATTTCACATTTCTGAGTTTCTACCTTTCTTACAGTTCAACTCATTTTTCACTCAGAACAACTAACTCCGCACAGTCACAACATCTCCATTTTTATGTCCACTCCCTCTTCAGTTACACCTCGAATATCTTAGGAAAAAAAAAACACCTTAGCAACTAAATCACCAACCATTCAAGAATCATGATTCAGTTCTTCTAAGTGAATCATAACTGAACAATTAATCATGAAGAGAAACAGTATCCCTTCGATCAACGTTCCAAGTATCCAACACAGTTGGATTACAAGCACAAGGTATCGTGTTTATTTCGCAATTTCGCATTTCAGTATTCTTGTGATGGGATTTTTCGACACTCCATGTCGCAATCTTTGAAACTCTGAAAAGAAAAAATATTAGATGGACTAGATCCTTCCTTTCTTGTGACCATCAGCGGTGACCTGGCGCTTATCTACAAAGCGCTTCGTGATTCGCAACTTCGGGACTTCTGTGATGAAGAGTCTCGACTCTTTATGTCGCGATCGCCGAAATAGAGCTTCACTAGGCTGGCTCCTTCCCTTCTTGTGACCATCGACAGTGACTAGGTGCTTATCCACAAAGCGTGCTTCGTGATTCACAACTTTTGTCATGAGTATCCTTGACTCCTCCAATACCTGGTATCTGAAACTCTGAAATGGAGCTAGATCAATAGTCCACACTCTCTCTTTGATCGATGACTCATATTAAGTCGTGATTTTACATATCGCGAGTTTCCACACCACACTCCATTGACTCCTCCAATGTGCAAGTCAACGAAATTCTAATCTCTTGCCACCTGTCCTCCTCGACGATGGATGGTCCTCCTGCTTTCGAGACTTTGCAAGCCCAGTTCATCTTGTACTTAAAAATCATTCTCCTTATTCTAGATCCAACGATGGTCGATCCTCGCACTCATATCCAATGTCTGATATTTTCTCTCCTCTTTTGTGTGTTCCTCCTATATGTATTCAAATCTAACTCTCATAGAGAATTATGAATGGGTGATCGAACGATCATTGTTGATCTTCACTGTTAATCTTTCCATGCCATCATCATTGTGCTGCTGATTGTGTTGATTTCTCCATCAATTTGTTGCACTCCTGATCATACTGATCTCGCCATCAATTCGCTGCACTGTTGATCGTGTTGATATTTCCATCAATGAAAAACATACTTCCTGCATCTTCTATTTGTAAATATGCCAACACTTTGTTTAGTGTCGGAGGAATGACTCAGATAGGTGAATGGTCCAAGCTCATAAATCAGGACAATTATTCTTCCTTGCTTGAGAAGAATACTCCAGATAGCTCATCATTGATGTTTTACCCTTTGAGGGCATATGCTCTTCTAGATCTTACAGATGTGAGTGGAAGAATGACCTAGATGATTCAGTTTATATCATAATAATGTTTTATGTACAAGTTGATGATATGATCTTTATGGAGACTGTATGTCTCCAGACAATAGATGTATACTACTGTGGTGGATGTGTTCCATTGATTGTGAGTATATGTCACTGACCAAGTATCTGTGTGCTACTTGGTGTGGCAGTGTACCACTGGATTGTAGTTGTGTACTACTATGGATAGAGACATTTGTGTTCTATCAAGTAACATTGGTATGACTTCCCTGAAAACTATCGGTTGTGTTGGAAATGATTATCAGCTATATTTATGATCAATGGATAGAGATTCCCCAAACGAAACATGGTCCAGGACATTTATTCTTCTAGGACATATGTCTGGATTAGAAGAATGGCTCTTATGTCACTCTATGGAGTGAGTGACTTATCCAACATCATGTCTGATTACTCAGATGGAGTATGGTTTCGAGAGATGATGCAGCTCATGACATTGATAGTGATGATGTTTCTCATGATCTAATCATGATTTAGTATATAAGACTATGTTGAAACTACCAGGTAAATGGTATGTTTTTACTCGAGACCATTACCTTCAATACCTCCCTCGCTAGGAGGGAGTGTTGATATTATGGTTGTTGTGGGAGGTATTTACCTCCACATGTAAACCTAACGAGAATAGAATATTTCGAGAAGCAAGAAGAAACCCTAATTAATTGGTTATAACCCTAGAAGACAAGTCAACTCAAGAGAATGACTTGTATTAGGTTATTAGCATCTAAGAGAAGAAGTCGGCTAAAGGAAATATTATATACTAAATAATTAGTACCCAGAATGAGAAGTCAGCCTAGGTAGTCTACCAGAATTAGTATAAATACAGGAGGCTAGTCTTCATTCTGGCCAGTATTCTCAGAACTGCAGAAGCAACACTTGTGAACATTGTAATTGGCCAGTTTGTGTGCAAGTTTGGAGGAGAGTTGTTGTTCCAGTTGTTGCAGCTATCAGATTTCAGTTTTGGCTTGGAGTCTCTCTTGGTTATGGTTTGGACTCTCTGATCAACTCTTGTTTCTCTTTCTTGGTGCGCTATCCTTGGAGAAAGGTGCACCACCTTTTTTTGGGCTATCCAGTCTAGGGTTCTCTTCCAGAATGATTCTTTTTCAAGGTGCTCGGGGGTGGCTTCGGTCTATGTTTGGGTGACAATATATCTATATTGTCTATGGTTAAATGATCACATCCATTATATTCTAACAATCCTGAAATGGAAGGTCTGTATTACTGACATGGCAAGGCTGTACTGCTGACATAGTAGTTGTGTTGGCATGGTACATGGACCAGTCAGGTTACGACATGTGGCATGTAGGTGGACCAATGGTATGGTGCCACATGGCCCAGACATGGGCTACCATGTGGCACCCCTCCATGGTGTAAAAGGTTTTCTTGGCCTACACATCTTTTGAACCTGTGACCTCCGGGTGTGGCAATGAATTGGAGTAGGCCAGGTTACGAGCCCTCTTGCCACATATTCCTTACACCATATGCTTCAAAATTTCTTTTAAGTTTGACTTTTATGCTTCATCTAGGTGTAGAAAGGGTTGGGGATAAGCCCGAGCCCTTGGTCTCAACCTTATATCATTGTAGCCAAGGGCACGAGGAAACATAGGTGTCGGCCCATGGACGCTTCACACCACATGCAACAACCAAATGCATGGGAGTTCCAACGGTCAACTAGGACATGGCCATATGGAGCCCATGCGACCAACACCTCTACCCTTTTAGGCGCTTCTCCCTATAACTGTTCGACATAATGCCTAAATTTGCAGGATGCACATGGGTGCTGGGTTTAGGAACGAGAAATGCCCAGAAGCCAGGTTCAGTTCACACATGTGCATTTTGAAGGAGCAGAGACAACAAAGAATTGGGAAACGTTCCAAGAAGGGATTCCAACTCAGTTTTTGGCCAAACCAGGTGCAGGAAGAGCCCAACTAGAGGGTTTTGGACATTTTGGATATATTGAATCCATCTATTTTTCATTTTGATCATTGTAAAGAACTGATTTTGACACTTTGAGCATTAATAAAAATGATCCATTGCAAGTTGGACCAGGAGATGTAGCCCAAGAGATGGGTGAACTCCTTTATCATTTTGTTGTGTTAATGTATTTTTTTATGGTTGTTTATGAATGTTTATGATGCTCATTACTAATTAAAAACTCATTAAGTTTTATGTGTTAGTAACTCGATCCTATTACCCAAGAACATACAAATTTCACTTGTAATTTTAAAGAGACTCAAGCCTTTTCATTTTCAGATCAAGTTGGTATCAGAGCATAGGTTTTTGAAGGTTTGATTGTTTGCAAGTGTTTTTTTTTTTATGCTTACAAGGTTGAAGCTTGTAAGGTCTCTGTCCCCACAGAGTCTTATAAAACACATGTTAAAAGAATAAAAAGTAGATAAATGTTTTTCTGTACAATTTAATCTTCAACATTTAACCATAACTTATTCAGCATAAATTAAATTTATCAACATCATGAAAGTAAATTTAATAAAAACCACATAACACAGCAAATTCATGAAATTACTTACCTCTGTATGATGTTATTTCTCAAATCTCCATCTGTCCTTGTTGCTTCTCTACCCAAACTCCGCCCAAACTCTGCCTAAAACCGAATCTTTCCTCCCTGCCAGCTAGGAACAGAGCCTATCCGACTCCCTAGCTCCAATATTCTGTGAGGAGTCTTGGCCCCCAAGCCCAAAACTCCCAGAAACCTGGTGCACCCCTGTAAAAGTTCACCCAAACTCCAAAACCAGAAAAAATATACCCCAAACAGAAAATACAGTCCCTGCTCTCAAAATGCTCCCTTACCCCAAAATTCCAAAAGTCCTTCTCCCAGATGCCTCTTTCCTCTCATATCTTTCCCCCATTCACCGCTTCCTACCTTCCTTTAATGCCACCCACCTTATCCCTCCATTCAATACCCTATGCCTCCATTCAATGCTTTATCACTTCTTACGTAAAGTTTTCTAATAAATAATAAATTAAAAGTTATTAAGCCTTTAATTTGTTACCCCAAACATTAAATGTGTTAAGTAATCAATTAATTAATTAATCAACATATATTAAACAATAAATAAATAATTCTTTAATTAATTAATATTATTAATAATTAATCATTACTTAACTAATACACATTAGGACAATTAATTATTTGATTAACTATTCTTGATAAACCTTAAGCAACTATGTGGCTAGGGTTGTTACATACACCCACCCTTCAAGAAAATTCATCCCGAAGTTAAAGTATTTTATGATACATGGGAAAAGAAGCATGGTTCACACATTCCTAACAAATAACCGACATTATTAGTAAGTAAGCCAAGAAACCCATATATACTAGTGTACATGTGCAAGAAATGCATGTGTCGCTAGTACATACAAGTCTCATTCATGTACTAATATAAATAAATATCATCTTTATAGTAATTCCATATGCATCCAATCCATTCAACAAGACTATTCATTTTATAAAAGAAAATAAACCAATCAAATGTTTGCAAAATCCTTTAATTTCAACTATCTAGCTCAACAATGTTATTTAGACAATTGTAGTTTAGTTACATAATTATGAATATTCATATATATATGCATTTTCTTTTCACAAGGAAAACAATAAGTTCCAACATAAGAAAAATCTCCATACACTCTCAACTATTTCTACTCATCCTTCCTCCCTAACTTACTTCCATCTTCCATTCCTATCCTTCCTCTACTGCACTATCTTGGAGCATCAACTATATTGACCTAACTCCAAATAGAACCCATAAGCAGAAGTGTCACTATCTTGACCAAGCTTCCCCAACAGGCAACTGACAGTCATCATCACACGTCTAGGGGAGCGTGGGCTGACATCGTCCTCCCATGAATTCAGGTTTCGGAGGATACACGATGGGAAATGCCTCCACCCCTCCTAACAGGATTAGGGTCCACACCCTAAAACGGAATATACAGTAGCACCATGTTGTTGGGATCTTTCTCATCGTCTATTCAGTTTTGGGTAGTCTCACCACCTGAAATCCTGCACTGGTCCACATATCATAACAATGCATCCAAACCAATATAATTTCACATACAAAGATTCATACCATATTGTTTCTCAGCCAATGGTCATGACATCCACTTTCATCATCATTATCCCTTGGCTATTTCATAGCCCATAACATGAAGATTAGTCTATAACACAAACTCATACATTTTTATGCATTATCATCATGTAATTGCATAAAACCATAATTTCAATTCGGTATCCGCGTATCAACAAATTAACATCAAAGTTTTCAAGTTAGAATAGATCTCATAATATCCCATAATTCAATTAATGTTACCCATTCATAGAATTATCATTTACATAATAGATTGCATCATATCCAACATCATTCAAATAACATTTATACCTTCATAGGATTCTCATTCACACAATATATCGCATCCTATCCATCATCATCAATAAAAATTAAACATTCATAGAATTTATATTCACATAATAGATCGCATCATATCCATCATCATCAATAACATTTAAACATTCATAAAATTTTCATTCTCACAATATATCGCATCATATCAATCATTATTCAAATACATTTAAACATTCATAAATGTTCATACGTCTTAAAAGTTCAAGTGTATCATTTAATAGTTTCATTGTGAATAGAAAATAAAGGTGTTTAGGCCTCAGGTAATCCTAGTTGTCTAAGTCAAAAGGTGGTGTTACATACACCCCACCTTCGAGAAACATATTCTCGAGGTGGTCAAAAAAGTGAAGGATAATATCTTCGTAGTGTCTCGGCGTCTTCCCAAGTAGCATATCCTGGACTATACTAGTCCCACTGGACCTTAACTTGGTCTACCAGACGGTTCCTGAGCTGTCGGACTCTACGGTCCAATATGCGTAATGGTTCTACCGTGAGAGTTACCATGTCCGATACCTGCAATTCCTTCCAATTTAGCTTATGTGATTCATCAACAACATAATGGCGTAGAACAGATACATGAAAAACATTATGAGTTTTATGCAAGTGGGGTGGCAGTATGAGACGATAGGCAATGGGTCCAATTTTCTCTTGGATTTTGAATGGTCCTATAAATCAAGGTGATAACTTTGTCCCCTTCCTGAACCGTATGGTACTCTTATTAGGCATGATACGAATGAAAACCTGGTCTCCCACTTTATAGCTTCATTCAATCATGTGTGCATCCGCATAACTTTTCTGCCTATCCTGTGCTTCATTTAGTCTCTGCCTAATCTGAATCACTTGTTCCTCCATCTCTTGAATCGATTCTGGCCCAACTATTACTCGGTCTTCTAATCTATCCCAACTCAAAGATGTTTTGCATGGCCTTCCATACAGATATTTGTAGGGTGGCATTCTGATGGAGCTATGAAAACTGTTATTGTAGGCAAACTCTACCAACGGTAGGTACTTCTCCCAATGGGTTTGATTATCCATGACATACATCCTAAGAATTTCTTCCATGAATTGATTTACTCTCTTAGTTTTCCCATCTGTTTCAAGATGATAAGTTGTGCTTAGGTTCAACTGAGTCCCCAACGCTGACTAAAAACTTGTCCAAAACCTAAAAGTGAATCTGGAGTCCCTATCTGAAATGATCTTCTTAGGTATCCCGTGCAAATGGATAAGCTCACTTACAAACAAACTAGCCATATCAGTGACATCGTAAGTGTCTCTAACTAGAATAAAATGAGCACTCTTGGTTAACTTATCAACTATAACAAGAATGACGTTGTGTCTATGAGATGTGAGTGGAAACCTCACAACAAAATCCATAGAGATGACTTCCCACTTGGACATAGGCACATCATCTGGTTGTAGGAGGCCTGTCAGGTGGTCATGGTCAGCTTTCACTTGTTGACACTCTAGGCACTTGGCAATGAAATGGGCCACATCGCACTTCATGCCTACCCAAAATAAGAGCTTCCTCATGTGTGCGTACATCTTCTTCACACCCGGATGTGCACAATAAAGTTCTCTATGGGCTTCCTTCAGTATGATTCTTTGAATAGCCCAATCTTCAGGGATGTACATCCTTCCCTAATATCTCAATAGTCCGTCTGCTTCCAAACTATATCCTTCATACTTTGGATTTAATTGCCTCCCACTCTGGAGGTTTGAAGTAACCTCTAGATACCAACTATATCCTTGGAGTTGCGTCAACACACATTCCCTCAGATTGACCTTTAAGGGTACCAAAGAGAAGACACGTGGTCTCCTACTCAAGGCATCTGCGACCACATTTTCCATTCCCTTGATGTATGAAATACCGAAATCGTACTCAATCATAAACTCACTCCATAGCCTTTTCCTAGCATTCAGATCCCTTTGAGTGAAGAGATGTTTTAAACTTTGATGGTCCATTTTGAACTCAAAGTTTCGCCCCACAAGATAGTGCCTCCAAAGTTTCAAAGCTAGCATTACAGTTGCCAACTCTAAATCATGAGTAGCGTAAAGCTCTTCATGTTTCTTAAACTTCCTTGATGCATAAGATATCACTCCTCCATCCTGCATTAGCATGGTCCCCAAACCTTGCTTCGAGGCATCCGCGTAGACTGTGAAGTCCTTTTCCATATCCAGAACTCGTAGAATTGGCACACTAGTTAGTAACCTCTTAAGCTCGATGAATGCACTATCACATTCTTCTGTCCATTCATACCTGACCCCCTTGCGCTACAAAGTGGTGATGGGTTTCACTATTTTTGAGAATCCTTCCACAAATCTCCGATAATAACCTGGTAGCCCCATGAAGCTTCTAACCTCATGGGCATTTTTCGACATTGGCCAATCCATAATGGCCTTTACCTTTTCTGGGCCCACAGAGATTCCTTCACTGGAAATGATATGACCTAAATAGTTGATCTCTTTCTGGAAGAAGGAACACTTTGACAACTTCCCAAACAATTTGTTCTCTCTAAGACACGATAACACCACTCATAAGTGTTCCTCATGCTCTCTTTCATTTTTGGAATAGATGAGGATGTCATCTAGAAAGACTTGTACAAAATGGTCTAGGTACTTCCAGAATACTCCGTTCATGAGGCTCATGAATATTGCTGGTGCATTGGTCAATCTGAAAGGTACTACGAAAAACTCGTAATGTCCAAACTGAGTTTGAAAGTCATTTTTTAGGATATCACCTTCCTTAATACTTAACTGGTGATACCCTGATCGCAAATCAATCTTTGAAAATACCATCACTCCTTTCATTTTATCAAAGATGTCATCTATTCGCAGCATTGGGTACTTATTTTTCACTGTAGCATGGTTCAAGTCCTTGTAATATATACACAGTCATAAGGAACCATCCTTCTTCTTCACAAAAATTACTGGTGCGCCCCAAGGTGAGACACTAGGCCTTATTAGCCCTAAGTCCAGTAACTCTTTCAACTGCATTTGCAACTCACAAAGTTCCAGTGTTGTCATCCGATATGGAGTCTTGGAAATTGGTTCTGCACCAAGTTTTAGATCAATAGTAAAATCAAGCTCCCTCTCACGAGGTAACCCTGGTAACTCGTTCGGAAAAACATCCTTAAATTCTGACAATACTAGGTACGGATCTAAGGAGGGTCCTTTCCTTTCATTCACCACTTTCACTACATACAGTCGACACCCTTGCCTCATGTACCCCTTAACCTTCATAGTTGAGATAAACCATAGAGACACTCGTCTCCATACACCATGGATCTCTACTGGTCTTCCTTTGTCGTCGACACAAAGCACCCTTTTTGTGAAACAATATACCATAGCTCAATGGGATTATAACCAATCCATTCCAATGATTAGGTCATACACCCAGAGAGCAGTAACATATACCTTCAACCTGGTAGTGCACACTCCCAAGTATACTATACAATTATCAATGCTAGGTCCTACCGCTTGTTTTTCCCCCAAGGCCATCTCGACTTGTTTAAAGTTATCATGCTCATAGGCTACCAACCCACTCTTTTCGAATCTAGATGGTCAAATGAAACTATCTGTCGCACCAGAATCAAATAAAATCTTTACATTGATATGATTTAGTGTACCTGATGACTCCACCACCGTGGATTGATGTTTGTCTTGGAGATTATTAACCGCTACATAAATCTAGTGGCTTCTACTTGCTCTTCCCATCGCCTTTACTTCTCTATGCACAAATCCTTATTGTAACTCTAGGTAGTCACGCTGGTAATGGGGTCCTCCGCACCCCTAACAGGTAACACAGGATTGAACCTACGCACTTTTATGTGACTATCCCTGAAATGAGTTCCTTCCCCTAGAACCCCTGCCCCTACTAGCTGCTCCCTGAGATGGTCGTGGACTTGCCTGCGTCGTTGGTTATGAACAAGATGCTGCACTCATTTCCATTGAAATCCTTGTGGCTACTATCCTTGGTGCAACTCTGTTACCATATGGATGTGGCCTTGATCCCCCTCCCTTGGGAAATGTCCTAGGGGCCTTCCCCACGAATCCAGGATGATGCGGAAAGGTCGGTCTCGTACCTCTAGTTAAGTTCATGTGTTATGCCACATAACACACATTTTCCACAACTTACTCTACTGAAGATGGTTTCCACATCCACACCATAGCCCTTATCTTAGGGTTTAACCCATAGACAAAGCGTTCTTCCTGTTGTTGGTCATTATCCATGTATTAGACATATTTGACCAATTTCATAAACCTGATCTCATATTGTTCTACGGTCTTGTTTCCCTGTACTAGAGCATGAAACGCTCCTACCTGTTGTTCCTCATAGTAAGCTGACAGATATTTCCTTCGGAACCTCTCCTCGAAAAGTTCCCAAGATACGGTGTCCGGGGTAAGATGCAGTTGCCTTTCCAGGTTGCCCCACCAGTTCAAGGCACTGTCTCTTAACTAAAAAATTGTTATCTTCGCCTTTGAAGTGGATGCATAGTCTCTTAAGGAAAAACACCTTGTCATGCCTTCCAACCATGCTTATGCACGTTCACTGGCATGACCCCCGGAAAACTCTAGAAGTTTGATCTTCTGCAGTTCTCTAGTGATGTATTCGGGTGGAGGTCCTCCCCCTAAATCCATCGACACTTCTGGATTACCTGTTCCAAATGGTGGGGGCTCCACTTCAATCCCTGTTGGTTGATGCCCCTTTAAGGTCTCATTTATGGCCTCCAAAGAGCGCAGTATGAGAGCTAGTTCAGGCGATGGTGGTGGCGGCACTAGCGGTCTCTATGATGATGCCTCTCTGCCTCGATTTCCTTGAGTCCTAACCATCATGTATGATTTAACCTCCATCAACCAAAGTTGTCAAGGTGAGTTCAAGGACATTTCACATTTTCACAACTTAAACTAGAAAACAAGGTTAGGCGTAAGTTTTGTTTTTTACTTGTCTGTAAACAAACATTACTCTCTTTAGGGGAGGTGGCTAGGTTATGGTTAAAGCGTCTAAGATTGATGTTTTCACCTAAGAAAACTATTGACCCTCTCCCTGGTAGTTACGCTAGAACTGTATCATACTTGCCATAGTGCATCAAATCCATTATATGGTGCTTTCTATTATACCCCTATTCTACCCTCACTATTTCCAATAACCTGCATCAAACTCTTGCTACTCTACAAGGGACGTTAACCTGTAAATTATAAAGTTACACTATTACATTCATTAATCAAGGGCATATATATATATGATTAATAATCATAGGTTTCAAACCCATTATTAACATTAAAATTTTATAATGTTAATACGTTGTGCACAATATGCTCCCATGCGGGCTTGGTGCTTGGCTCTGGCTTATGGAATGGAATGGAAGGGCTTGGCGCTTGGCTCGATGGTTGTGGGCATGGAACTCAGTGCTTAGTTAACTTGGATAATGGGAGATTACAATTCGCGATAGTAC
The DNA here is from genome assembly GCA_009831015.1 of Picea engelmannii. Classification (NCBI taxonomy): domain Eukaryota; kingdom Viridiplantae; phylum Streptophyta; class Pinopsida; order Pinales; family Pinaceae; genus Picea; species Picea engelmannii. Next base: position 965,954 of record ML782897.1, on the reverse strand, counting down.
TTTGTTACTATTGATAATTAATTTATTTACATATGAATTTATTTTGTAAAAGCAATATGTGTGGCGCATTGGTGTTTGGTCATTTCTCAAGGCTTGGTCTTGGTGGGTGGTCATGGGTTCAAAACCCATGGACTCCAAACTTATTTTTTTATGACCTTATTATTATATATATATATATATATATATATATA
>ML782897.1:939451-965691 GCA_009831015.1 Picea engelmannii | reverse complement strand
ACATTTTTATAAAAAAATACCTTTTCTCATTTTTATTATTTATCTTTTTATTATTATTATTATTATAATTAACACATTTTTTTTAACAAATTTTTATATGATAAAAAAAAAAATCAGAATTTAAAAGAAAGTTTAAAAATAATTAATTAAAATAAAAATAAAAATTATTAAATAAGAGAAATTTTAAAAGAAATAATAAAAAAAATAAACAAAATTTTCTTTTTATATTTGAAGTCGGGCATCGTGGGTGCATGAGGTCCACATGCCCTCCTTCCTAGTGCTCTCATCCTCAACCCTAAATTATCTTGCCTTTATCTCCTCGAAACCTAGCCTCACTCGACCCTTTCCATTCTCATTTTTTTCTTCAAACGCTTTGCAGAGGTGAAGGATGAGGTCGGCGACCATGTCCATCTCCCTTCTCGGTCGACCTTGGTATCCACGATTTCCAGGAATGGAGGGTGCATCGAGCACAGTGGCGCGTTCCCTCCGCTCTCTTTTTTTCGGTGATTGGGCTCCATGTGAGGCCGCCCCTTGTGGGCTTATCCTCCATGTGATTAGGCGCTTGGTTGAAGGCTTGAACTTGTCTGTTGTAGATTTGCTTGTCAATTTTATAAACTTGTCTGGCAATTTTCTGAACAGGTCTGTCATTTGTTTGTTTGGTTCATGGATTCGAGGGTTCCATTCCCATCGATTGCCATAACCCGTAGCTCTCTTTTGTTTTTTGACTCGGTGTTTGTGCTTGGTTTACGCGTGGGCTTGTGGACACGTAGTGAAATATCTTGCTCCCTCGTGGGTTCCTCCTCCCTATGAATTAATGCATGGCATTTGGTCTCGGTTGACTTGTGTTGTGTTGTGTCTTAGTTTACGCATGGGCTTGTGGATGCGTAGTGCACTTGTTATTCCCCTGGCGGGATCTCTTCTTGGTGCTCTGCCTCAAGCTCTAGATAGGAGTTTGGCTGGTGCGCTGGTCTTGTGTATTGGTAGAGAATGTGGCTTAGTGGTTGATCGTGTTAGCAATGCCCTCGTGGGATATTTCCTCAGCTTAGCACTTGGTGCAAGTGTTGGATAAAGATGAAGAGTCTCTTTCACATTTGCCTCTACTCCTTCCTCACCTGGCAGCAATGTTGTGGACAATAGGAGGGTATTACATTGGAGGTGACACATATTTTTTTGTTGAACACGTGGGGTATCCACAGAGACCCCGCTATTTGGGAATGTCCCATGGATTTCGAGCCAGAAAGGTTTATGAAAAGTGATCCCAAGTCTACCCAGGTGCTTAGCGCCTAGTTGTTTAGCATTGGTTCGTATGTCATTGCTTTGAGTGATAGTGCTCGACTTCTCAGACGGTGGTGAAGTTCCCTCCATGAAGTTGTTTACCATTCGGATCTGGATCTCCTAAGATAAGTGAAGTTGTTCACTTGGTCTTGTTTGTTTCCTGTGGCGTTGATAGTGAATATTTGTGTTGGGGTAAGACAAAAGCCCCTTTGCAGATAAATCTTCTTGCTCACTCAGAGCGATGGCACAGTTTGTTTTGAGAGGCAAAAATAATAAGGTTGTAGCAAATTCTATGTGCTTCTACGATTCTCAATGCGTAACGAGCCTCGAACACATTGCCACATTTGACTCGGCTCACGGACCGTGGTCGATAGACGGATATTGGGCCTCAGACCCAATAAATTGAGACGTGTAGTGCATATTATATAATCCTCGTTACTCTTCCTTGGTTCTCCATGTGCGCACACTGTATTTGTTAGAATAGGGTGCTATATAAACTGGAGATTGGGCTAGTTGAACGTAGACCCAAGAATTTATTATTATATATTTTTTTTGGTGATTAGGCCTCAGACACATAGTGCATAAGAGATATGCCCCTCATGAGCTCTCCTCAGTTTAACGCTCGGTATTCATACTTGGCGTTAGGATTTCGTATGCAGATAATTGATTTGGAAAGTGGGCCTGGACCCAATAATTTTATTATTTTCTTTTTTTTGGTTCATTTCTATTATTATTATTTTTTAAGAAAACACGTAATGCACTAACATGGCCTCTTCTAGTCTCTTGATGTGGGTGTTTTCGATACTTGGGCTCCTCCTCGTGACCTGGTTCTTTAGCGCTGACTTGGTGTGTATTCGAGCATTGAGTTTGTTTGTCGGGCTTGAATTTATTTTAGCCACGGTTGAGCTTTGTTAGGGTTTTTGCGCCTTTTGTCTCTTGAGAGATTTATGAACAATGATGTTTTATTGGGAACCTTTATATTTTCATTTGTAAAATATGAATCGAGATTTCTTTTGAAAAACTTCCTTAATCTGGTAAATGTTTGACAACCATTGAAATTTTTGATGATTGTAAGTAACAATTCAAGTCTTTCCCATATCTGTGCTTTGTTCATTTTCTCCTGTTTGTGCCTATTTCCAGATTGTTTACTATTATGTATGCTACCTTGTAATGGTTTCCAACCTACTTGGTTCCAGGAGCTATTATTTTTTTTGTTTAACTAATTGTTTGTTTAATTGAAGCAAGTGTTAAAAATTCACTTAATACTTCCACTGTGTAGAATATTATACTACTTTACTTTCAAATGGGCATATTATTTATATATAGATCTGTGTAAATAAAAAATCGTATTTTTGTCTTGTAGGCTAGGTGGAGGTGGAGCTTGGAGCTCAAATTTTCATCTAATTAAAGGGTTTCAGTGTCCCTTTTCCCAGGGTTGTTGCTTTCAATATATAATTACCCTATACAGTTTATTCAGGGTTTTAATATAACTATTTTAAGGTTTTTTTCTTTTAAATTTCAGGGTTGGAACAATTCCATCCCTGAACTGTCCTTCTTAGATGCGGGTAGGTGGGTAGGCCCTAGTCCAAGTTTTTAAACCAGGGCTTTGATACCATGTGTAGGATCTCTGTCCCCACAGAGTCTTATAAAACACAGGTTAAAAGAATAGAGAGTAGATAAATGTTTTTCTGTACAATTTAATCTTCAACATTTAACGATAACTTATTCACCGTAAATTAAATTTATCAACAACATGAAAGTAAATTTAATAACAACCACATAACACAGAAAATTCATAAAATTACTTACCTCTGTCTGATGCTATTTCTCCAATCTCCGTCTCTCCTTGCTGCTTCTCTGCCCAAACTCCACCCAAACTCTGCCCAAAACCAAATGTTTCCTCCCTGCCAGCTAGGAACAGAGACTATCCGGCTCCCTAGCTCCCAACAACCTGGTGCATCGCTGTAACAGTCCACCCAAACTCCAAAACCAGGAAAATATCCCCGAAACAGAAAATACAGTCCCTGCTCTCAAAATGCTCCCTTACCCCAAAATTCCAAAAGTCCTTCTCTCGGATGCCTCTTCCCCCTCATATCTTTCCACCATTCACCATCTCCTACCTTCCTTTAATACCACCCTCCTTATCCGGCCATTCAATACCTTATCCCTCCATTCAATGCTTTATTACTTCTTACGTAAAGTTTTCTAATAAATAATAAATTAAAAGTTATTAAGCCTTTAATTCGTTACCCCAAACATTAAATGTGTTAAGTAATCAATTAATTAATTAATCAACATATATTAAACAATAACTAATTAATTAATTAATTAATTAATAATTAATCATTACTTAACTAATACACATTAGGACAGTTAATTATTTTATTAACTATTCTTGATAAACCTTAAGCAACTATTTAGCTAGGGTTGTTATAAAGCTCACAAGAGGAGAAGGTCAACTTGTAGAGCCAAGTTCTCAACTTTAAAGAAGGAGAACTACACAATCACCTCAAGCTTCAAGGAGATATTCACCAAGTATGGCTCATGAGGAGATTCATGAAACTCTTACTTCATTGGATGAAACTTTCAAAAAATATTTCTATGATATGACAGAGATGGTGAGAGTTTTATTTGAGGAAACAAATGCAAGGTTTCAAGGTGAAATCTCAAACCCTCCAAAGGGTAATGGAGATAGTGGTGATAAAACTCCAAAATGAAATAGAGGGAATGGTAATAATCCACCTCCTTCACCTCCATCTTCCACATATTATACCATTTCACAACCACCTCCAAACTCTCCAAAGGAACATGGTAAAATTCCTCTACAAAGGCCTTTTCTTAAGATTGATATTAAGTTTGAATTTCCTATGTACAATGGAGAGGTAAATGCTGAGAAATTGGATATCTAGATTCGTAAGATTGAAGTGTATTGTATGATACAAAGAATCAAATATGATGAAACTAAGATTAATCTTGCTTCTCTTAGATTGGAAAGTGCAACACTCATTTGGTGGGAAGCCAAAACTCAAGAGGACATGAAGAAACATGGTAAAGTTTTATCCTCCTGGAATGATTTTATTGTTGCACTTAAAAGACAATTTTATCCATTAGCATACATGCAAAAAGCTATTATGGATTGGAAAAACTTTAGACAAGATAAAGGGAAAAGTGTTCAAAGCTACACTCAAGAATTTAGAAGAGCTTTGATTTTGGGTATAGGTTTATCTTCTCAAGAAAATTTACTCAAATATATTGGAGGATTACATAGCTATTTGAGGCACACAATACTTATGTTTAACCCTACAAGTCTAGATGAAGTTTGTGTACAATAAACTCATTTGGAAGCAAGAGGGAGGAATGAACCTCGAGAGGGAAGAAAGAAGCCTTTTGTTAAAGGAGACAAAGGAAAGAATAAGTTCAAGGGAAATCGAAGAAAGAATGCTTCAGTAAAGAAAGAGGAAGATAAACTCTCATGTAAACATTATTCAAAGGATGGCCATGATGAAGACCATTGTTGGAAACTTAATCTTGAAAAGAGACCCAAAAATTTCAGCCATAAAGGGAAACCACACACTACTGGAACTACACATCATGATTTAGGTTCTTATTTGGGTGATGAAACAAATATTAAAGCCATGGGTTTTCAAAGTAAGGATTATATTTCAATTACTAGTTCCTCAAGTAGTAGTATCCTCAATGAAACTCAACATGAAAAAGAAAGAATAGAGATTTTCCACATAAGGTTTATTTGAAAGTATACCAAGATCGATACTCTTTTTTATACTGGATCTCAAGAAAACCTCATATCTAAAGACATTGTCAAGAAATTAAAATTAAAAACTACTCCACATCCTAAACAATATCCTCTAGGATGGATATGTGAAAATGCCAAATTTCATGTGACAAGAAGGTGTAAACTTAGATTTTCCATCACTGCAAATTTTATAGATGAGGTAGAGCTTGATGCTATTCCATTGGATATGTGTGGTATTGTGTTCGGAAGCCCATATTTATATGATAGGAGAGCCATATTTCATCATCATGAGAACAAGTATCATTTGTTTAAAAATGGAGTTGAGTACATTGTTAGAGAACATACAAAGAAGTTGAATTTGTCACTTATAAATACTGGAAAAATGAAGAGATTAGTCAATGCTAGTAAGAATTTTGTCCTCTTGATGATCAAACCCAAAGACAATGTTGAAAAAGAAGTTTTCCAAGGTTGTGATGTAAAGTTGAAATGTGATTTATATGAGGCTATTAACCAATATGATGAGATGTTTCAGGAACCAAAAGGATTGCCTCCAAAAATGGGTTTCCAACATGAGATACAACTGCAACAAGAATGTGCGCTTCCAAAAATTGGTATGTATAGGATGTTAGTCATGGAGAATGTTGAAATTAAAAAACAAATCCAAGAGTTGCTTGAAAAAGGGGTCATCATGCCAAGAACATCGCCATGTGGGTCACCAATTGTTTTAGTTCCAAAGAAAGATGGCACATGACACATGTGTGTAGATTTCAGGGCCTTGAACAAGATTATGGTAAATAATCATTATTCTCTTCCTAGAATTGATGATTTGCTTGATCAATTGAAAGATGCTAATTATTTTACTAAATTGGATTTGAGAAGTGGATATCATTAGATTAGGATTATTGAAGGAGACACATGGAAGACAACTTTCAAAACAAATAAATATTTGTTTGAGTGGATGGTAGTGTCATTTGGGCTTTGTAATGATCCTGCTACATTCATGAGAGTCATGAATGATGTTTTAAGGCATTTTATTAATGATTGTGTGATTGTCTACTTGGATGAAATTTTGATATTTAACAAATCTCGTGAAGAGAATGTTATGCATGTAAAGCAAGTTTTGGATGTCTTAAAGAAAGAAAAATTATTTTTGAAGATGTATAAATGTGAGTTTGGAAAGACCTCACTTGTTTACTTGAGACATATCGTTGGAGGACGAGAATTGAAAATTGATCCTTCTAAGTTCAAATTCATTTTGGATTGGCCCAAGCCCAAGAATGTGACAGAGGTAAGAAGATTTTTGGGAGTATCCCAATATTGGAGAAAGTTTATTGCTAACTTATCTTCAATTGCAACTCCATGACATGCAATGACAAGCACCAAGCAAGTTTTCCAATGGGGAAGAAAAAAACAAAAATCTTTTGAGGCATTGAATGAGAAGATTAGTTCAACTCCAGTTCTTGCAATTCCTAATTTGAGACAACCATTTTAGATCCAAATAGATGCAAACAATTATACAATGGGAGCAGTCTTTTTACAACATGGTAAGCCCATTTGTTTTCATTCTAAAAATTTTAATGGTGTTGTGATTAACTATCTTACTTATGATAAGGAGTTGTATGCATTGGTACAAAGTGTGAAAAAATGGAAACATTATTTGTTGGAAAAATAAATTATCATTCACACAGATCATCAGCCATTGCAATACTTATAATAAAAAACAATGCTACAACAATCAATGCACTTCAGATGGATGGGTTTTCTACAACAATTCCTCTTGGTTATAAGGTATAAGAAATGAATTTATAACAAAGTTGTTGATATTTTTTCTAGGCCCATTGTTAGTGCTTCGATTATTCTTAAGCATAATTTCTACCATGCATGAGAGCTATGTTGAACAATATGCTTTAGATGTTATTTTTAAAGACGTTTTTGTAACTTTGTGCCATTCTAACCAAGTTGAGGAATTGGATTACCATGTGCATGATAAGATTTTTTATCATCTTGGAAAGATATGTATTCCATAGGGCAAAAGATTCAACATCATATGGGAAGCTCATTCTTCTCTTATTGCTTGCCACTTTGGTGTAGGCAAGACAATGGATAATTTGCAAAGGTATTTTTATTGGCCTAAAATGAATGAAAGTGTTTCAAGATATGTAAGAGGATATTCTTTATGTTCCACAAGTAAGCCTATCAATAGAAAGTTGGGTTCGTATACTCCACTTACTATTCCTTTTGGTCCTTGGGAAAGCATTTCCATGGACTTTGTAGGAGGTCTACCTATGTCTAAAAATAATCATGATTATCTTTATGTTTTGGTTGACCATTTCAGAAAATGTGTATTTTGATGCCTTGTAAGAAGCATGTTATAGTTGAACAAACGACACAAATTCTCTTTCAGCATGTTTGGGTACATTTTGGATTGGCCAAATCCATTAGTTTTTATCGAGATTCTCGATTTATGGGGAAATATTGGTCAAGCTTATGGGAACTCATGGACACCAAGCTAAAAAAGAGCACAACTTTTGATCCACGAACTGATGGTCAAACAGAAGTGGTGAATAGAATAGTAGTACATCTTCTTTGTGGTTATTGCAACAAGCATCCTAAGCTTTGGGATGAGCACCTACACTACATTCAACATGCTTACAATCGGGCTAAGCACTCTTCGACTCAAACATCTCCATTTGAGGCATATTTTGGTTATTTTCCAAAATCTCATTTAGATTTTATCTATAGGAAAGATATTGCTATTGATGGTCAATATGACATTGATAAAGCAAAGAAGTTCATTGAACAAATTCATTCGATGCATCAAATGGTACAAGAACAATTGAAAAAGAGACAAGCCAAGTACAAGATAAGACATGAAAAGCATCGTGTTGATCACAGTTTCCAAGTTGGAGATGAAGTTTGGATTTACATTAGCAAAGAGAGGCTTAAAGGAAAAGGTAAAAAACTGAAACCAATTAGATATGGACCTTTCAAGATTCTTGAAAATACCGGCAACAATGTCTTCTGTTTGGATTTTCCTCCTTATATGCAAATGTATGCAATTGTTAGTGTTGAGAATTTGAGATTGTATGAGCCTCCTTTGATAGATGATCAAGGACAACATGTTCAGATTCCTTCTATATATGATTTCTCTCCATAATATCTTTTAGAACTACGTGAAGATACAATCCTTGACATGAGGATTAGAACTTCAAAACGAGGGAATGTGGAATACCTTCGAGTTGGTATTAAATGCACAAATCTAGGCAAGGCCAAATGGATTGAGGTTGGAAAGGTGAGGGAACTATACCCTCATCTTCAGATAGAATGAAAGTAGTCTATTGAAGATCCAAAATCTTCCCAATGGCAAGGAGTGATCTAGGGGATCAAAATATGCTCAAAATCAAAGTGATCAGAATTGATTCAAAATAGACTCATGCATAGGCCTCATCCTCATAATCCCAACACAACTTGAATGGGTTCAAACAAATTTTGTATGCCATATATACCACATTCTGTCCACTTTGCCAAACAGGTAAAAGTTTTTTGATTGTACATTTCGTACAGTGCTGACGTGGCAGGGCCATACTGATTTAGGCATGGGAAATGCTCAGAAACTAGGTTTAGTTCACACAAGTTTGTTTTGGAGGAGCAGAGACAACAAAGAATTGGGAAAAATTCCAGGAAGGGATTCCAACTTAGTTTTTGGCCAAACCAGGTACAAGAAGGGCCCAACTAGGCGTTTTTGGACGTTTTGGATCCATTGAAGCCATCTATTTTGTAGTATGAGTATTGCAAAGCACTGATTTTGACACTTTGAGCATTAGTGAAAATGATCGATTGGAAGATGGACCAGGAGATGTATCCCAAGAGAGGGGTGAACTCCTTTATCATTTTTCTATGTTAATGTGTTTGTTTTGATGGTTGTTTATGACTTTTTATGTTTCTCGTGATTAAGTAAAAAATCATTAATTTTTATGTGTTAGTAACTTGAACCTATTACCCGAGCACATACAAATTTCACTTGTAATTTTAAGGAGACTTAAGCCTTTTCATTTTCATATCACCTTTCCAACTAGATATTGTGCGCCCCAAATGGAGATCGTATGCCAAAGTTATGCCCATGGGAAGTTGATACACCAAAATACCCAAAACGGGGTCCACAAAACTGTTGGCTTTTCATCTTCTAGGGTTAAGGTTTTTTACTCTACTTCTGTTAAAAATCCCTTTAGAGTCTCATTGTCATATTCTTGCGAATGTGAGTAATTGTCACATCTCTTCTCAGAGATAAGATTCCACCATTCTAGTGAGTCTTTCGCTCTGTATTTCTATAGTTTTGTACATTTCACTCATTAATAGAAATTGTGTATTATTGTATATATGTGCCTCTTGTTATATATCTGATAGATCTTTGTTATGTTATTAGATCTCTTGAAATTTCTCTTTATATTTAGGTGTTATATCTCCACTCTCATTTTGTGCCGAAAATAATCTGGATCACCCTCTTGTTGGGAGAATCCTCTGGACACAAATCTCTATGAATGGTCCTAGGGAGGTTTTTCCTCCTTAATGGATTGTGAGGGATGAGTCCCTATGAAATATAGATAATTTTAAGTTGGTACTTGACAGGGCCACCTGCCTCACCACTATGGAGCCATCTTCTCCTCATGATATGGCTCATCAATCCTATATGGCATTGCATCCTACAAAGTGTCATGGGATCATAATGGTCTCTTCCTGGTTACTGAAATAATTTTGGGTAGGCCCTTCTGGCTCCACTAACTCTTCATGATGATCTGAAGAGTGATAAACTCCACTAGAGGGATTTTCTCTGTCATCTTTGGAGCTTTCTACTCTTCATGATTTGTCTCCATATGTGATTTTTTGTATCTAGAAAAGGTAGATTCTTCTTCTTCTTATTCGGTACATGGATGTGTATGGTCGTGTATACAATATTATTATCTGGATAGTATGCTCCATGTCTCAAACTAGATACCATCTAATATGTTTCCACCTGCAACCATCACTATAGTTTCCTTCAAGGTTATCACCTATGACCTACCTGGAACAAGAATAACAAGGGAGGAACAATAGAGAAGAATAATATTCTTTATAATAATAAAAACAATAGTGAGAAGAATCATCACAATAACTACTTCAAAGCTATCACTTGTGACCTCCCTAGAGAAAGAGAAAAAAATAATAAATAGAATAATATGCAATGAGATAAACACACTTCTATTGTTCTGATCAATCATTCCTCCATGGTAACCTGGAAACAAAACAAGAAGTTTCTCCTAGATGAGATGTTAGTTAAATCTAGTAAATAATTACACTTAATAATTTATCTTTAACAGTGTTTGTGATCAATCATGCCACTTAATAATTTGTCTTTGATTCAAGGTCTGCATCAAACCAAATGAACAAGAATTTCTTCCAACACTTTACAAACAAGAATTTCATCAAATAATTTTTAGTGAGAAATTTCATTGAACACATGGCAATCATACTTGGAATAAAGATCGTCAGTATCTATCTTGGAAATAATATCCTATGGTTTCCTACCAATGATCCAACTATAGAGTGGTTCATAGAAATATTGTGACCTATACCCTACGAAAGGAAAAAAACATTGGTTTGCAAAATCCGAAGATCTAATGTTACATCCATATGTTCTACTTCAAGACCAAGTGTTGTACTAAGAGATAATAGAAACCCAATGGAAGTCAATTTTTCAATTGGAGAGAAAATCTCACCAAATTCTACTCCCTCCACGTGGGAATATCCTTTTTCTATTAGGTGAGCCTTGTACTTCTCCACTTTGTCTTTTGCATCAATATTCTTCTTGAACACCCATATGCTCTCAATATTTTTTCTTACATCAAGAAACCTGACTAAGTCCCATGCTTCATTTTTGTCTAAGGCCTACATTTCTTCAACTGTGGCTTTGTTCGAGAGCTTACCCTCCTTAGAATCAATCGTGTCTCTAATTCAAATAAAAAAAAAAGTAGAAATAAAATCTAGTGGACTATACCTTTCTAGTTTCCCTCTTACTCGAAAATATCGCCTCAAGACCAAGGTTTCCATCCCTCCTTTTGATATAACTCATAGTAACTCATCTTCATCGCTTGAGTCAAATTCTCCACTCTCCAAATCAAACTCTATTTTCTCTATATCTTCTTCTCATGGTTCATATTCATGCTTGAGAGTACTTTTAACTTCTTTGACGGTCACATCACAACTATAAATAGTCTTCCTTAGTACTAAATTCCAAATTTTGTAGCCTTTTACTTCATATTTATAACCAATGAAGATACATTCCACTACTTTATTGTCCAAATCACTCATTTTCTCCTTTGAAACATACACATAAGAATCACAACAAAAAACTATAAGATGTACAAGAGAGGGTTTCTTACCAATCCATGCTTCATAAGGAGTCTTATCAACCAAAGATAATGTACCTAATTAGTTGATCAATTAACATGCAATATATACTGCCTCTGCCAAGAATTTCTCACTACAAGGAAAACACCTTGTAGTGAAGGTTTTTAGGGAACCTCCTCAAAAAAATCATCCCTTATCTATTTATAGTGGAGGTTTTTAGTAGAGTTGGACGACGAGAGGTTCTTTCCATTATTCTCCACTTAAAATTTGTCTTCAATTCATGGTTTGCATCAAATAAAAATGAACAACACTTTCTTCCAACACTTTACAAACAAATTTTTTATCAAATACTTTTTAGTGAGAAATTTCATCTAACACTTGGTAAGAATCATTAGAATAAAAATATCGTCAATCTCTATCTTGGAAACAATAGCCTACTTCCAATGGTCCAACCGTAGAGTTATTCATACCAATATTGTGAATTTTTTTTTTTTTGAAAAATACCTAGATCCAATGTTACATCAATTTGTTCTACTTAAAGATTAAATGTTGTAGTAAGAGGCAATAGAAACCCAATGGATGTCAATTTTACAATAGGAGAGAAAATCTCACCAAAGTTTATTCCCTCCACTTGGGAATATCCTTTTTCTACTAGGTGAGCCTTGTACTTCTTCGTTGTGCCTTTTCAATTGATCTTCTTCTTGAACACCCATATGTTATCAATATTTTTTTTCCCATCAAGCAACTTGACCAATTCCCAGGCCCCATTTTTTTCCAAGTCCTACATTTCTTCAACTATGGATTTCTTCGAGAGTTTACCCTCCTTATAATCAATTATCTCTCTAATTGAAAAAAAAAAAGAAGGTAGAAATAAAATCTAAGTCATAGTAACTCATCTTTATCCCTCGAGTCAAATTCTCCACTCTCCAAATCAAACTCTATTTTCTCTAGTTCTTCTTCTCTTGGTTACTATTCATGCTCAAGAGTACTTTTAACTTCTTTGAAATTCACATCACAACTATAAATAATCTTACTTATTACTAAATTCCAAATTTTGTATCCTTTTACTCCATTTTTATAACCAATGAAGATACATTTCACTACTTTCTTGTCCAAATTACTCATTTTATCTTTTGAAAACGCACATAAGCATCAAAACGAAAAACTATAATATGTACAAGAGAGGGTTTATAACAAATCCATGTCTCATAAGGAGTCTTACCAACCAATTCTAATGTAGGTGATTAGTTGATCAAATACATGCAATATATATTGCCTCTGCCAATAATTTCTCATGACAAGGAAAACAACTTGTAGCAGAGGTTTTCATAGAACCTCCCCGGAAAAATCATCCCTTATCTGTTTATAGTGGAGGTTTTTAATAGAAGTGGATGATAGGAGGTTTTTGAAGAGGTTTCTACACCAGTGCACCTCCATAGTAAGAATGCACCAGTTCCCTCTAAAACATAATGAATCGATGCTTACAAAATAAATCCCATCGATAACCACTATTAATATAAAATGATAAAATCCCCTGGGGTGTAGAACAGTCAGTGATGGAGTGTACTGTTAAGGAACTCCATTATGTGAAGTCATTGGTTTGAAACCATCGATTAGCCCTGTATGTTGCATGAGGGGTTGCATTAGCATACCTGGGGTTATAGTTGATCCAAATTATTTTGAGAATGACATGAAGGAAGAAATATAACTGAGATATAAAAATGAAATACATGAAAATATGGAAGAGAACACATAAATATAGTGAAACCCAACTTCTATTACTAAATAAGATAGAAAAACATTGTAGAACACAAACTAGAAAAATGGGGTAGCTTAACTCTAAAAAGAAAGAGATGTTAGCTACACTTCATTCACAATAAGCTTTACATCACACTCCATTACATGCTTAAAGAGCCTCCTTCACCTCAATTTTATATGAGAGACTGAGAGGAGAATAATTCCCATGATGCATGTGGTATAAATTAGACTAAGTTTATAAAATTTCATAGGCATGTAAAATAGTAAGACTTCCCGAGTGGTGACCCATCCCAATACTAATCTATCCCCATTGCATCAAGTTCCCTTGCGAGATGGGGAGACTTCTGCTAAATTTGAAGCTTAGTGTGCTAATTGCCTTGCTGAAGAAGTTATCCTACTTATATTGTTGAAGGATTTCATGAACCTATTGTTGTGGGGGTTGGATCTGTTCAACCAATCTAGTTGCATGATCTAATTGAGTGTGGGAGGACTCTGTCGGTGAAAATGCAACATGAAGAGTATGAATGGTTATGTTATAACCTTTCTTGACTGGGCAGCGTTGAGGCACCCTCGTAGGTGCAGCAAGAACATCTTGGTACTTATATATAATCTTTTCCATCTACTTCTGTTTGATAGAAATATCTTGGTTTGAGGTTGCAGTGGTTGCAGTGTCCTTCTGTTCACCTTTTGATCTGATTGTGAAGAGGCTAAACTTTGCAGTATGAGAGATTACTTTGTGGCATTGTTTTGGAGGGACAATAGTCGAAACTAGCTCTAGTATCCGGTATAGCTGACCCCCCAGAGTAAAAATGATGCTATGGGGTCGAGACTAATAAATAGCATGGCACCTCCACATATATGGTTGGCCTAATAGAACATCACATACTTCTAGTGGGGAAACATCACACAATACCTCATCCTTTAAGGGCTTGATGTCATAGGATAGGTGACACTCCTGGATGACACGAAGATCTTGACCCTGGCGAAGCCACTCAATGTTGTATGGCTATGGGTGTGGTGTTGTTGGAAAATCCAACTGTTTGAAAACCTCTGCTGAGATGATGTTGTTTTGGCTATCGCTATCAACAATAAAATGCAGTGGGGTCCCCTTCACCTACATCTTTGAATGGAAGAGTCACTACCCCTCCTCAGAATCCTCTTCTGGTTGGATTGTTGCAGTTGTGACAGTAGAAGTGGGTTCTACATCAATGATTTGTCTCCTTTTATTATTTTCTGAATCAGGGTCCAAGTTAGGGTTCGACTCTTTGTCTTTGAGCTCAACCACCAATGACTGTATTGAGCGACATTCATCAGTGTTGTGCCAAGGGTTGTTGTGTAACTCACACCACTTTCCAGTGTCTTTCTTAGACTTCACGTTACCCTTCTTTTCCTGCATCTAGGACTGGATCTCTTGAGGTTGGCCTTCCTTTCTATGTCCATGTTTCTCCCACTTACTATGCTACTTGAATTTATGCTCAATGTTTACTGCATATCAATAAGAAACTCCTAGTGAGGAGATGTCCAAAAAATCCATCTTTGTTTGGATGTACCTATGTAGACCACTGTGGTACTTCAAAATCAGGTTTCGTTCAGAGTCTTTGATACCCAGATTTGAGTGAAATGTATGAAAGATGTTGGTATACTCCGACACCGTATGGTTTCTTTTCTGACGTAGAGTTTTCCATCTCATGTATTAGTCATCATAGTTTCTGACAGGGTATAACTCCTCCTTTAGGGAATATACAAAGGCTGACCAAGTGGGTTATCTCCCAAATAGTGTAGATTCATCCATGGTGTACCTCTCCCAGTAACCTTCCCACCAATCCTTGACATGGGAAAGGGATTTAAGGAGCGCAAAGGTGATCTTTTCATTGTCGAAATTGTTTTGGACATAGTAATAACCTTCCAGCAGATTCAACCATTTTTCTAGAGCATCTGCATCTATTTGGCCTTCAAATAAGGGGATATATAAATTGACTTGTACCTTGAAGGGTGTCACACTTTCAAAATGATTGCTTGTTGAAGATTCCTCGGTTGTCTCCATCAGTCATCTTCGAAAGATCTGAGTGAAGTTGTCCATCATATTGTTCCTTTGTCGCATGAGGGATTCCTCGAGCAATGTATTGAAATGATCTCCTACTCTTTCATATTTCTTTTCTTCCACCATGGGAGGTCGCTTGGGATAGAGAGAGTGGTTTTCCTCAAGAGAAACTATCTTAAGACCCAAATCTCTATACCCAGACCTTGTCGGGGACTTGCTATGAGAAATAACAAGGGGCAAACTGCTCTGATACCATTGATCTGGATTATCTGTAAAAAGACATGAAGGAAGAAATATAACCAAGATATAACAATGAAATACACAAAAATATGGAAGAGAACACATAAATTCAATGAAACCCAACTTCTATTACTAAATAAGATAGAAAAACATTGTAGAACACAAACTGGAAAAATGGGGTAGCTTATCTCTAAAAATAAAGAGATGTTGGCTATGCTTCATTCAAAAGAAGCTTTACATCACACTCCATTGCATGCTTAAAGGTACTCCTTCATCTCAATTATATATGAGAGAGTGAGAGGAGAACAATTCCCATGATGCATGTGGGATAAATCAGACTAAGTTTATAAAATGCCATAGGCATGTAAAATAGTAGGAATTCCTGGGTGGTCACCCATCCTCGTACTAATATATCCTGAGCACTCTTAACTATAGAGTTGTAATGGGATCCGATGCATTAATGCTATGTTGTACACATGTACATGAGACCACAACGAAATCATTAAATGATGCCTGTAATTAACAAATGAAGATGACATTACATTACATTCCCCATCAAAAGGGTGAATATCATGGTTTATCAAAACCACTGGCTCAAAATGGTGATTCAGTGGAAGAGGTGGATGGGCACTGAGATCCATTTGGATCAATAGTGGTAGTAGTTGAATAATAGTACCATGTGTTGCACGAGTATGTGCCTGACTAGTTGTGGATTTTCCTAGTCATATATATATATATATATATAAATATATATATAATGTTAAAATATCATTTTTATTTTTAAAAATTAAAATGCATACCGATGCTCTCAGATAACAAGAGGGCACCGTGGTGTCTACAATACTAGTGCACTCGAATAAAAATAAATAAATAAACAATATAAATATATATATATATAGTAGTGGAGTTTTTTAATATTTTCCGAAAAATACAAGTGGTGTGTTACGTGGGATAGAATTCACCGATGCATCCAATTATGTGGCGTACCACGATAGGGTAAAATAAACAAAAAAATCTTATAGATGCATTACCAAATGCAGTTGTGCATCTTATTGTCAGGCACACCACGGTAATCTAAAATACACGAAAATTACCAAACCAATTTTCATTATTACATTTCCTTCTATGATTCTAACCACTCACACAAGCATCTATGTTCACCTTCCTTCTATGAGCACCTTGTTTGTAGTGATCTACAGTGTTGCTTCCTCAGTGCCATTGTAGATTCAATACATTTTCCAAATTTGGAAAAACGCTGAAAAAATCATTTTTCCTTTATGATAAAACCATGTCTCCTTGCGTGATAAGAGACAAGGTAAATTATTTGTTACCTCATTTTAATTTCCACTGGAGTAAAATTTAAAATTTCCCTTAAATTAAGCATTTTGTATAATTTTTTAAAAATTCAATGTGGTGTGCTTCACACGTTCAACTCACCCTGGACATTGTGCATATTATGAATTCACAGGAAGCACCACACATGGTGAATCCTATGAATTTACATGAAGCACTGCGAGCGATGCATAAAATATTACTAGACGCATCATAAAACACTAAGCATTGCGCACAAGAAAGATTCATTTTTTGTTCCTCTGTCTAAGAAGAGATTTTTTTGCATAATAAACCTACCAGTGTGTTCTAAGAACTTGAATGCACCAGTGTCCCTTTCCTAACCAAACACCCCATAATTGGTGTGTTATTAAATACAACACACTACTAAATGTGACAGTGCAAAACCGATGTGTTATATGGAATAACCACACTAGTGAAACACATAAAACAACATGTGTAAAACTTATCATACCCATGCATTTAGTGACTAACTGATCCAGGTGGATATTGGTGGCCACCCACCTATTCCAACTGGCTTGTCATGTCCTTTTTTTATTTAACACGTTCTTCTGTACTTCTTTGTAATTATGGGTTCTACACTTTTGGGGCTATATGAAGCTCCACACATTCTCTAGGTGGATACTGGTGGCCTCTCACCTAATCCAACTGGCTTATTTTGTATGTTTTCATGTCAACACATCTTGATGTAGGGACATTTTGGGGTCCTAAACGTTGTTTTTTTGGATTTCCATAGTCAAATTGTAGGCAAAGTAAGAGTTTGATGACCAAATGTGTATCTCTCTGAAATACCTTTCCAACGAGCTATCACATGCCTAAAATGAAGGTCGTAGGAAAAAGTTATGACTCTGAGAAGTTGAGGTACCAAATTACACCAACTTACCCATAGGGCCCACATGACTTTTGGCATTTCACTTTCCAGGGTTAGGTTTTTGGATGTATAGGGTTTTGGAAGTCATGAGAAATATCAAAAGGCCTTTGGAGCCTCATTGTAATCCATTCTAATCAGACAAATTTGCGTAGTAGCCACATCTCTTCTCAGAGATAGATACCACCATTCGAGCAAGAGTTTTTAGTTCTGCAAATTTATAGTTTTAGCCTATTTCATTATTTAATAGAAGATATTGTTCACTATATATTTTCATTATTCTTCATATCTCTTTGTTCATTGTATTCAGTTTGTTAATTAGTTCATTCCACTCCTAAATACAGATCATTGGTATCAGAGTGATCTGCTATTCATTTATTTTTCTTTGTGCATGTCCCCAACAAGATCTGGGTACAAGAAGTTGGAAATCGAACCAATCAATCCATTACAATATCGGTCATGTCGATCTTGACAAAAACCCATGGGGGACTAAAAGAAAGATGATAGAGCAGGAGATCCTATTAAAATGTTGCTCGAGGAAGCCCTTGTGCGACAAATGAACGAAATGATGGAAAACTTTGTGAAGATCCTTCAATGGCTTCCCACAGGAGAAGCATCTTCATCAAGCGGTCATGCAACCCCCTTCAAGGTACAGGTAAATTTCGATATTCCATTATTTGAAGGACTGATAGATGTGAATGTTGTAGATAAATGGTTCAATCTGCTCGAAGGATATTTTTCGGTCCACAATTTTTCCAATAGGGAAAATATCACTTTTGCACTCCTCAAGGTCATTCCCCATGTTAAATACTACTGGGATACTTACTATGAGCAAAGGGTCTTGGAGGAATATACAATGTTTGTGGTGGCCACTACATGGGATTCCTTCTGGGATGCCATTAAAGAAAAATACTACCCTGTTGGAAGCTTCGAGGAATAGTACAACAGATGGACCACCCTACGTTAAGAAAGGGACCAGATAGTACCATATTTCACCAATATTTTCCATACCCTATGCACCAAATTGTGTATAAAAGAGTCTGAGCATCATCTAGTGCTCAAATACCACGATATTTTTCATAGATACATTCAAACATAAATGGAATTCTTGGACATCACCTCATTGGTAACGACTTATATCTATACATTGTCAAGATCGAGCAGAAATTTAAGAAGAAAAGGAGAGAGTTTGGATGGGATGTTTCCACATGGCAGCCTCTCATTGTTCTATCTTTGCCACGTTTCCAACTATAATTGGACCACCTATGCCACATGGGTTTCCCAATCACCAACTTGGTCGGACGTACAGTGTGCAATGTGGCCCCTTAGGGTGATGCCATGTCAACCTCGTATAGTCGATAGGGTCATTTCACATGTCACCCTTGTGGTGGTGACATGTGTCTTCTTTGTATTGGTGAGATGTGTAACCTTGACCCCTGTGACTTTGAATTTTTCTTAGTTTGACTTGAACTATGATCAGCTATAATTTTTCCATATGAACTCTGTTTGAGGCGATTTTTACACCATTGGAAAGCTATTGCCAAGATCTACGCAATGAAGTAGTTTTCGAGAGAATTTAAGATGGTCAAATTTTGAGATTTTTTTAATCCTCCAAGACCTCTTTGAGCATTTTGGATCCTCCTAGACCTCTGTGAGAATTTTTTCATCCTATTGGATCATTTTACTCTAAAAATAATGAAGGCCCTTCTCTCTATTATGCCACATTCTCTCGTGCCAAATCATTATATTCTCTATAGGAAGAGTAGGAGTTTTGTTAGTTTCATTCTCAGTAATAATCGTATTATTACACCCATCAGTAATAGTTCTTCCCAATAGATTATATGGAGTTCCAATCCAAACTCCCCTCAACAACACCATTTTTCATTGAACCATCTTTCACATATCCTTTCCCAATAGAGCCCAACACTTGGATCACTCATATTGCTCATAGATATCAGGTTTTTGGCCAATCCTAGAATATGAAGAACACTAAGAAGAGTTTAAACCCTTTCATCTTTAAGAAAAGAACACACTCTTCCATCTCCTATGATTTTCATTGTTAAGTCATATTTAGGGAAGATATCGCCTCCATTATACTTTTTATATTCACAAATCTATCCTTACAAGGATTTATGTGAAAAGACACACCTGATTCGATCAATCATGCATCATGATTTGAATGTGTATTTGTAGATTCCAAGAACACATCCCCTCCTTATAAGAAGGCATTGTTTTCTATGGAAGGAGTGTCATTATATCCCTTGTTTTTATCAACAATTTTTTAATGTATGATATTTTTTATAATTCCCAACTTTACCACATTTCTAGCATTTCATTATAAAATGTTCTAGATATTTAGATCTATCTCTAGATTTAGACCTTCCCTTGAAGACATTTTGTTTTCTATATGGAAACCTCTCGCAAATAAGGCATTGTTGGCCACACCCTCCATGGATTTTCTCTTTATTTTGTTTGATAACAAGGATGCAAATGCATCCTCAAAATTTAATGTGTAGTATTACCATTTGATATATGAATATTATCATTACAGTCTAAAAAAGAACATAATAGGGTAATAAGCCTATATTATTCCTCCACATTAATAACAACATTGACAATTTGACTTACTAAAGTAGTAAATGAATTTATGTACTCCATCATCCATCTTAATATGATACAACTTATTTTGAAGAAACAACTTGTTTATCAAGGACTTTGACTAATACAAATTCTCTAACGTATCCCACAAATTATTTTCTTTGTCTTCTCCAAAGACATTCAACCACACCAAATTTGAAAGGCGAAGTCGAATTGTACTTATTTCCTTCCTTTCGAAATTCTCTTAGCCCTCTTTCGACATCCTAGTATGTTTAGTACCTCAATCCATAGAAACCCATTATTCTCTATCTACAAGAATTATTCCATCTCCAACTTCCATAGCTCAAAGCTATGGCTGTTAAATTTCTCAGTCTTGATTCAAGAACTATTTTCATTCCCTTCCACACAAGAATTACTACCACAGATGTCCCATTAAGACCATGTTTATCACAAACCCAAGATATATATGCTCCATCAAAAATGAGTTAAACCGTAACAACAAATGCATCCCCCTAAAGCCAATAACCTTTATTTGATACCAAATCTAAATTTTAAACCTTTTCAAGTGAAGCAATGCATATATATATTTAAGAAAAAACAAAAAGAATAACAATGGAAAAAGAGAGTACACAAAGATTTACCCTGGAAAAACTTAACAAAGAAAATCATTCTAACCTATAGTTGCACATATATCTTCTTCATTTTACCAACTTGATTATTCACAATACAATATTTTTATATTCTACAACATCCAAAATCCTAATCCATTATCCCAAATTAAATTACAATGTAATAAAAAACCATTGGTCAGAAAAGCACAAAAATGGACAAAAAGTAGACCTAAAAATTAGTGGAGATGATTAGATTTGCACCTAGCCTAATCCAACACATGAAAATAACATATCACATCTCAGAAACATTCAAATTTTATTCAATACAAATAGATCATGGAATATGACCTTACAACATTGAATTCATTGAATTTAATATTTGGGAAAATAATGTTACGAACCAATGGCTTCAGAATGATAAAAATTCAATAAATAATAATCCAACTCAAGGGGAAACCTCCTTTTACAATATATTCAATGTACAAGATGATATAAGATCATCCTAAGATTAGTTGGTCTCCTATGGTATATATATAGGAGACAAAGGTTACAATTATAATGAAAGGGTACAATGAAGGGTTATAGCCTATGTACTAATATAACACTAGAAATGTAATAATATAACACTAGACATGTAATAATTCAATATATATGGCTTAATAAGGGGTTTTTATACTTAACATGGGGCTTTGTTAAGGGCTTAGCATGCCCCTTCTCTTCTTTCTTAGAAGTTCAAATTTGGTAGCCTCTTTTCATTGGTTCACAACCTAGTTCAACATCATTCATCATTTAAAGCTTCCCTTTAGATTCTGAATGATTCTTGTCATGAGATTTTGAACCATATTACACATAAAGCTTGTTGAATTTCTCAACTCTATATGCAACAACATTTTCTCTCTCTCTTGAAAGCATTGAAGGCCAAAGCTTCTATTGTTATGATTTTTGTCATGAGATTTTAAACCATATTCCACATAAAGCTTGTTGGATTTCTCAACTCTAGATGCAACAACATTTTCTCTCTCTCTCTTGAAAGCATTGAAGGCCAATGCTTCTATTGTTGGGAGGAATTAGAGAGATTTCGGTTCATAGTATATTTGTATTTATTAGAATGTGTACTTAGCATATCATATTATTATTGTTGTAAGAGAGTAATATTGTGGTTTGGAGTGACAAAGCTTTCTTGGTTTCCTATTTTCATGGAGTAGTTGAGATCCTATCTATAAATATCTCTATTATTGTATTCAGTTGTTATTTTTTGGATCTTGTTGAGATTTTCTCTCTTAGTTTGTTGATTTGGTTATATAAATTTGGATTTTCTTAATGAAAAATTAGTTAAATATTTTTATTTCACACCTTGTGTAGAATTGCTCATGAATGGAATTTCCCATATCACTTAACGTGATTGTGCCTTTAAGTCATCCAAGGGGCTAGTAGCAAAGTCAATTGTTAACTTTTCTCCTAATCACTCTGATGATGACCCAACAGACCATCATATTGGGTTCATATTTGAAAATATGGAGTCAAACAACACAATTTTCATATTTTGACCATTTATACAAGAAACATTTAATTAGTAAAATACTTTCACACTATTTTCCATGGATGAAATTTTTGTGAAGAATGCAAAAAGGAAGTAGAGGATGTTATAGGTATTTAAATAGTTTATGAGAATGTTTTGGTTTTGTTGCTTAGATATCATTTCACAATATTAATTTTTTCAATTAAACATAGACACACACATAAGACAGAGAAGTAAATGGTTAAAAAAATATGTAATGAAAATATAATGAGCTTAAAATTTTGTGTTATGGATGTAATTCCTTTTAATGATATCATAAAAGTTATACATGTCCATTTATCTTGTGAGGAAATTCAAACAATATCTATTACAATGTTTTTTCCATATGAAATTAAGCTATATCTTTTGTGGTATATATAACCCAAAAATATTCTCTTTCTCTAAGAGAGGTTAAGGAAAAAATATATGTCTAAATGGAGGACTTATACTTTCACAATGAAGACTATTAATATTGGTGGTTGTTGTTGTTGTTGTTGTTGGAACCTTGCAAAACCCTAAATTATTAGAAATTCAAAGCACTCAATCATTAAAATTATTATACTTTAAAAATTTTGAAAATTTCCAAATATTATCTTAAAATTTTGAAAATTTCCAAATCTTGAAAACCTCATATTTTACATATATTTATTTTTTGATTGCACAAAATTTTATATCATTTTCAAAATAATATTTTTTAAGAATATGAAAATTTCTCTCATTTTATTTTATAAAGACTATTTTTTTCATAGAGTTATGGAAAAAACAAGTTATGGAATCTTAACATGGAGAGTGAAATAATGAAAGTGTACCATAGTTTTTATTGAAATATAAAAATCAAAATCTCATATTTTAAGTATTTTTCAAATAAAATCCTTGAAATTCATATATATTCTTTGAAAAATTATTAAAAAAAAAATTGTAATAAAAAGAAAATTTGCAAAAATTTAAGTTAATTTTTTTACACTCATAGTTTTTATTGAAATATAAAAATCAAAATCTCATATTTTAAGTATTTTTCAAATAAAACCCTTGAAATTCATATATATTCTTTGAAAAATTATTAAAAAAAAAATTGTAATAAAAAGAAAATTTACAAAAATTTAAGTTAATTTTTTTACACTAATTTAAAAATATGTATTTTAATTTAATTTTTCAAATTTGATTTTAATTATATAAGTTCATCCTTGTGAAAATTTACAAGTAAATTTTGTTTTGAGTGTTTATTTTAATGTTCAAAATATTAGTTTATTGACTTAGGGGATTGGCCTGTGGATGTGATGCCACTACTAATGGGAATCTAAGTTTTCAAATATTCAAAATATTAGTTTATTGACACCTGTGGGTGTGATGCCATTTTTTTATGGAAAAAATATTATGGCGGATTTGCATGTGGATGTGATGCCATCAGACTCACTTAGACTGCACCCGCCCTTAACATATGAAAGTTTCAAACATGTGAATCCACTTACAGAGTACTTTAAGATTCACTCCCTCACTTACTTCTCTACACCACAAAGACAAATTCAAACCTTATTTATATATTTCTTTATGTTAAAAAAATACCTTTATATTTCTAAATATTTTTTAATATATAACATTAAAAAAAAACATATATTATTAGAAAAAGGATAAATTAATAATCAATTTTCCTACTTAACATGTAATATTTGAACGGATTTCACAACTTATAAAAAGTAGCTTGACTTATATATATATAATCACTAAATTTTATGAAGAATATGGGGTGATTTTATTATTTTTTTAATCTGATCAATCAATATTTGAAACATATTTTATGAAGAATATGGGGATGATTTTATTATTTTTTTAATCTGATCAATCAATATAAGTAGCTTGACTTATATATATAATCACTAAATTTTATGAAGAATATGGGGTGATTTTATTATTTTTTTAATCTGATCAATCAATATTTGAAACATATTTTATGAAGAATATGGGGGTGATTTTATTATTTTTTTAATCTGATCAATCAATATTTGAAACATATTTTATACATATTTGTTTTCGAGTTAATTTTTTATTTTTATTTTTTTTTATGTTACTACTTCACTACTTTTAGAATTATGGAAAAAAAATGTTAAGTATAAATATTCAAAAGAATTAAAGAAAAAATTATGAAATTAAAATTATGAAAATGATATTCCATTGGATAGAAGATTCATTAATGAATCTACTGGCATCAACTAACAAGGGATCTAGATTTCTAGGTTTCAAACACTTAATCGAGCAATTGAGCTGATTTTTATAAAGCTTGATTGAGGGATTAAGGTGGATTTTCAAAGTATCTAGATCCAAGGTTAATTAAACCTTTGATCAAGGTTCTTGTGAGTTAATAAAAGTAGGTCGATTGCACTAAAGGTGTTCGTGACTAATTAAGATCGCGGACTTATTTAAGTGCTTGACCAAGTTGAAGTCTTAAAATTACCTCTATGGAGACTTTGAAACATATTTTTTCATGTTTTATGTTGTCAAAAAATATTACCTAATTTTGTAGATTATCCAGCATGCACAAAACAATTTTATATTTTATTAATCAATTAAATACATATTTATATAATAAGTTTTTCCTCAACAACATAACAAATTTTTGATAAAATCTATAAACCACACACATAAATAAGATATGATATTGAGAAGATCTCTCACAATTAACTAGATCTAACAAATCCAAACTAATTCTAATGTAAATATTAAATCTAATAATATATACAATCTCTTTTTTTAATAAAATGATATTATAATGATTATTAAAAAAAATAAAAAAATAAAAATGATTAAATAAATATAGAAAAATATGAAAACATTAAACAATTTATATAAATTGCATTCATAAAAACTATTTAATTTATTATTAATATAAAAAACATATAGAAAAATAATCATAAGAAAAATATGATTTATTAATTAACAATACAAATTTTACTAATAAAAACTTAACAACATATTTTTCAAAATATATATACAAACTTAAATTCATATAAAAATTCATATAACATATAATCATTAGTAATAAAATAGCCTACAAGAAATATCTATTAATGTTTAATGCTTAAAAATATTATTAAAATTATTTCTTATCCAATTTTAAAAAAATGGTGACCGCGACGTGTCATGCCACGCATTAAGGCCCAATTCCACTTGTCATGTGGATATGCAGTTTGTTTTGAGACATTTTGTATTTGGTATATGTAAACCTCTAGCAATGAACTCCGGGTTAGATATCCATTTTAACTAAAAGGAGAGAAATTTGAACCTCATATCTATGTCATTCCAAAACCTTACTAATGTTTGCAAAATCCTCATATCTAATGTTACATCCATTTGTTCTACTTCAAGATCAAATTGTGTAGCAAGAGACAATAGAAACCCAATGGAAGTCAATTTTGCAATAAGAGATAAAATCTCACCAAAGTCTACTTCCTCCACTTGGGAATATCGTTTTTCTACTAGGTGATCCTTGTACTTCTCCACTCTACCTTTTGCATTGATATTCTTCTTGAACACCAATATGCTATGAATATGTTTTCTTCCATCGAGCAACTTGACCAAGTCCCATGCCTCATTTTTGTCCAACGCCTACATTTCTTCAACTATGACCTTCTTCCATAGTTTACCCTCCTTAGAATCAATTCTCTCTGTAATTGCAAATAAGAAAAGGTAGAAATAAAATCTAGTGGACTATACATTTCTACTTTCCCTCTTAATTGAACATATCTCCTCAATACCAAGGTTTGTGGTCCCTCCTTTTCATCTAACTCATAATGACTCATCTTCTTCCC
>ML782897.1:914736-927958 GCA_009831015.1 Picea engelmannii | reverse complement strand
ATATATATATATATATATATATATATATATAACTTTAAAAAATAAAAAATTCTATGTTATTGGAAAAGGAATATAAATATTTTTTTGGATAAACAAATATTTAAAAAAAAATAAAAAAATTATATGTTATTAGAAAGGGGATAGAAAAATAATCAATTTCACCACTTGACATGAAAACTTAACATGAAATATTTGAAGGGCTTTCACCACTTAAAAGTAATAAGTTATAAAAAAAATTCTAGAAAGAAAAATTTGTAGCTAATTGTGTTGTGATCTCACTCTTTTTTGTTTTGTGGAGGAAGACAGTCGAGGTTAAAACCAACAACATCATATGAAATTCCTTATCAATGGATTTGATTAACAACTAATCTATACCCAACTCCGGAAAATGTTTTAATAATATATTATAATAAATAGTAATTTTTTTATTATTTAAAATAATTAAATAAATATATAAAACTATGTAAACAATAAAAAGATTTATATAAATTACATTCATGAAAAACATTTAATTTATTAATTAATAATAATTTAAAATATATAAATAAAAAATAATCATAATAAATATGTGATTTATTAATTAAAAATAAGAAAAGTCAAAACAAAAATATAAATTAAAACGTTACAAAGCATTTTTCAATAGACATACAAACTCAAATTCATATAAAAATTAATATTATATATACTCCATAATAAAATAGTTTACATAAAATATATGTATATGTTATCTTTAGTTATTAAATTAATATTATTAAAATCATTTCTTATCCAATTTACCAAAAAATTAAATAACATTTTAAATACCTTGCTCACTCTTCTTCTATAGCTAATATGTTTGTAGTGTTATACAATGTTGCTTCCTTTGTCTTATTATAGATTCCATACATTTTAAGCCAACCATGCTTCTCCAAACATAATGCATAGTGTGAATTTACATTAAGCACCATGCTTCCCCAAACAAAACACTAAGCATCGAGCATCAAAAAACAACATTTTTTATTCCTATGTCTAAGAAGAGACACCTTTTTCACATAATAAACCTTGCAATGTGTTCTAAGAACTTGAATGAATTAATGCCCCTCAATTGACCAAATGCCCCCATAAATGGTGTGTTATTAAATGAAATCCGATACTATACAAGGCACCACAAAATTGATGCATTATATGGAATAACCATGCTAGTGAACCACATAGCATGACATGTGTAAAACTTATCATACTCATGCATTTAGTGACGAATGTAGCATGACAAGAAATACAACCAATTGTGAATTCTTATTGGCATCATTAATATAGTTGAAAATATTGTCTTTTAAAAGTGGACTGTAGGAACATTTTCTATCCAGCATTAAAGTACATGTAGATCACTACATTTCATACTTCCTACAACCAAGCACAACTAGTTGAGGAGAATTTTGTAGATCAACGCGTAATTCAAGAACAATCATCCTCTTCTAGTGTTTACAAATATGCACCTTCAAAGCTTGCACCTACTACTACAAGGTCATCATATTTTTCACATTAATCTTCGTCTTCTTCTACTACTAAGTTTTGTTAGTATTGTAAGAAACAAGGACATGATAAGTTTGAATGTTTTAAATTGAAGAAGAAAACGTTGATTCCTAATGAGGAAAATGATGATGCTCCCATTGAATTTTATGGTGAAGACATGATTTATGAATATTTAAAAGGACTCAATAAAGTTACCTTGCTACAAAGCTCCACTCCCTCGAAATCTTGAGATAATTTATTCATCACATGTGCACATCTCTCCCATGCTTTCTCCATTGCTTGTATCCTCTACAATGGATCATGAGAGAATTTGATTTCCAAACCCATCATTGATAAACTACACTTTCCAACAAACCATCATCCTCATCATTATGCACTTGGATTGAAGGATCATGGTTCATATTCGCGAATCACACACACATGTGCACTATCTCATTTTATTTTGGGCTAAATTAGTGGATAAAATAACTCGTGATGTGACTGATATGGATCAGTGTGGTATATTTCATGGTTAACCTTATGACTATGATCGAAAGGCCCAATATGATGCATTAAATATCACTTACCTAATTCATAAAGAGAACACAAAGTTTCTTATCCATGGTACCCTTGAAATACCACATCAAGTTCATCTTATAGTGAAGAAGAATTCTTTAACATTTATAGAGAAACCCTATCCACAACATCTCTTTGTTATAGATTTGCAGCCCCGTGTTCATTTAGCAGTTTTAGAGGACTCTTGTACACCTCTTCCTTCAATTTCGTTTTTCTTTCTCATCTCGAATCTTAGTGGGGTCGGTAGGCACTCTTGCTATTTACCTTTACTCTACCTTGCTTTACTTAAGTGTTACGCTCATTTTACGGTTATAAGAAAGGTACAACGGGTCCTTCTCTCTCTCACGCTTATGAAGAAAGCATATGAAGAAAGCAAGGGTAAGCACAATGGAATCCTTACTTAGCTTACGAAGGTTAGCGATAACACCACACCTGCATCCATACGACATAGGAAGAAATGCCTCTGTTGGGCTAACTTGTGCTTTCAAAGCGGTGTAAATGACCATACTGTGTCCGATCCCAAAGTGAGTTCTATACATATGACCCATTCTCTGCGTGAAGAAAAGTCTCTAACGATTCCTTATAGAGTCAATCTGTCTGACCATGCGCTCACCACCCTTGGTCTAGGTCTGACCCCTTGCCCCCGAGTGCTGTGATAAGCCTTACAACGTACAACTTTGTATATGTAATATTACGTATATTACACATTGCATGGTGTTTAAGGAATGCCAGGATGCGCCAACAACAACACTTCTAATTCCCACCACATCCACGAAAGAATAAGTTGGCCTTTAGTAGCATGGAAAATATACAAACTTTAGAGTTTCTCACATGTTACAAAGTTTTCCCTTTTCTTAGAAGTTCATATTTGGTAGCCTCTTTTCATTGGTTCACAACCTAGTTCAACATCATTCACCACTTGAATATTCCCTTTAGGTTCTTAATGATTTTCATCATAATTTTTTGAATCAGCCTCCAAATCAATCTTGTTGGATTTCTCAACTCTAAACTCTAGATGTAACATCATTTTCTCTCTCTCTTGAAAGCATTGAAGGCCATTGCTTCTATTGTTGGGAGGAATGAGAGAGATTTTGGTTCTTAGTATATTCTTATTTCTTAGCATATGTACTTAGCATATCACATTATTATTATTATTATTGTAAGAGTGTATTAATGTGGTTTGGAGTGATGAAGCTTTCTTGGTTTCCTATTTTCATGGAGTAGTTGAGATCCTATCTCTAAATATCTCTATTGTTGGATTTAGTTGTTAGTTTTTAGGATCTTGTTGAGATTTTCTCTCTTAGTTTGTTGAGTTGGCTTTCTTAATGTGAATCCATATAAACATGGGCTTTCTTAATGAAAAATAATGAAATATTTTTATTTCACATCTTATGTGTAAAACTTTGTTCATGAATGGGATTTCCCACATCACTTAACCTGATTGTCAGTTCATTCCATTCAAGGAACTACTAGCAAAGTCAATTGTTAACTTGATTGAATCTCGAAAGTGTGTGAAGAAAAGAGCGGAAACCCGGTGATTTCAGAGTAGGGTATGAGTGCTAATGAAGACTAGACCACACAAATATCAGACAAAGTTTATTATTGTAATTTTTGATTGTAATATTTGTAATGTAAGTTTTAAGAGAGGGTGTTAGAGATAATGTTTACAGCTATTGTAACTGTAAGTTTCTAAGTTAACTATGAGATAATGCTTACACTTATTGTAACTGTGAGTTTCTAGATTATGGTCATGGTCATGCGAGGAAGTTAACTATGAGATAATACTTACACTTTTTGTAATTGTGAGTTTCTAGGTTATGGTCATGGTCATGCGAGGAAGTTAACTATGAGATAATACTTACACTTTTTGTAATTGTGAGTTTCTAGGTTATGGTCATGGTCATGCGAGGGGTATATGGTCATGCTAGAGCAAAGAAAAAAAATTGATAATGTGCGAGGGCGATATGGTCATGCTAGAGCAAAGAAAAAAGGTTGATAACATGGCGAACAACACTGACCAATTGGCTAGACTGAGAGCGTGTCATAGAGTGCCTCTATTATTTAATCCATAAGCTCCTGGTGGACATGCTGCTCCACAATGTCCCATAGGATGCCAAATATTAGTTGAAGATACTCATCCGAAAACCTGCAAGGATGGTCCTGTTCTACACACCTTCGGACATCTTCCTCTTGGGCTTTAAACATGCTTGGGATGGTCCTCTTCTACACGCCTAATGATGGTCCTCTTCTACACGTCTTAGATATATAATTTGGGTGATGAAAGGAAATTGAAGATGATTAAGAGGGGATTTTTTTAAGTTAAAACATTATCATTCTTCATTAGTTATGTTTGACGTTTTTTTTAAGGGAACATTCCAAAATAATTATACCTAATGTTAGATTTTGAATTGGTAAAACACGAGATATGTGGAAATGTTGTAATATTTTGTACGAATTTGAAATATAGATATATTTATGTTTTATTAAGAGATATTTATTCATATATTTTAGTCTCTTCTCCTACAATAACATTAAAAATATATTTTATCAAAACAAAATTATTAATATTTTACTATATTTATTATTATCAAAAAAAAATATTTATAAACACCCACCCATTAAATCACTGTTATGGTACAAACTTTAAGACTAAATTTTACCATATCGCTTTGGTCTATGGAATAAAAAATAACCTTGATTTTTAGGGCATATTAAGTTCATCAAACTTTTCAAAGTTGTTTATCGGGCCATGCTGACGGCGGCATGTCATGTGGATGTGCAGTTTGTTTTGAGAGGAGAGAGATTTCAACCTCATATCTATGTGAACGTCAGTTAAATATCCATTTTAACTGAAAGGAGAGAGATTTGAACCTCATATCTATGTCATTCCAAAACCTTACTAAATTTATTTGGAGAGATATGCTAGTGTTCATCGATTTGCCTCGTGAGAATGGTTTTATCCCTTGTCCCGGGGATAGTTTTATCCATATAAACAAGCCTCTTGACCAAGGATGGAACTGTGGATCAGTCCTTTGTTTTCATTATTTTGCAGCGAGTGGGTCATTTCAAGTTTAATGCCATTAAAATTTGATTATAATGGCCAATTGCAAAACCAAAAACTGTACAAGGAGGCAATTGATGTTTAATTGCACCACAAATCTTGGTGGAATTAATCAAAATAGTTTCCAAAAATAAAGAACCATACATTCAACTTATCAAGAATCAAGACCAGACATTAAGTTGTAATTATGTCATAAGTTTGAATATGAGCTTGCAGACATTACTCTTCTTCTCCTTTTCCTTCATGGTCTCAAGTTTCGGTCTCCAACATTGCCCTCTGCACTTCACCAATTGAGCATACTCTTTCTGTAATTCAGGGGTATTGCAGACCCTACCAGGCTCATCGCCCGCAGAATCCCCGCCCACTGAATGGCCGCGTTCATCAACGTTAAGCCTTCCCTCTTCCATAAGCTTTGAAATAAACTTGGGGCAAACTCTGATTCGAAGGCCTCGACCGACGTCTCTTTTCTGTATCTCAAACGGCTAGCAAAAAACAGAAGCATGTTCGATACTACGAAGCGGAGCTGAGAGGCGAGCAGTGGAGGTAAGTGGCGCTTTTGGGGGAGATGGCGGCGATATTAAGGAAGCCGACGATAGGAGAGATAAAGGAGACTGAAAGAAATGTTCGCGTAGAAGGAAGTACTTGTGTCCCACCTCCAGTTACTCATTTGGAGAAAGAGTGGGCGTCTTCTGCCCGATGTAGAATGAATCCGAGTGACAGACTAAACATTGAGCGAATTCTTGAATGATAAGGGCGACACAATGGGTTTTATGAAGGATTTGAAGGGTGCCATCTGAGCGAACCAGCTGAATGGTTTCATCCTTCTCCTTGATGCTCACCGCAACGTAGGACGTCGTATTACCCATAGTTTATCTTTTTGCCTATTATCAACACGCAGAGTAAAGCATGGTTATACCAAGGAACGCAGAAGTAGGCCTGTATATAAATAATCTGTAAACCAGTAGAGATACGTGGATGTGAGCAGTCAAGCAACCCTCAGCATTTGACCATGTACGCTCTGTTGTTCACTTGTGTGCATGATATCGTCAACCCTAGTTGTTCTGTTTTCCTCGGGAAGAGCGAGAGCGTGGGCTTGACCTTCGTATAGAATTGTTCTTTCTACTGAATTTTGAATGCAAAAAATGCATTTGAATATGCACTTTTATGATGGATTCGTTGGGCCGGGGCGAATTGGCGATGACTTGAGAACCTTTTTTAAGTTAAAAGTCTTCTGGAAGTTGTTGGCCATCCAAAACCTTATAAATCTAATCAATCTTGATTCTTATGTCACCACGCAAATGCAATGTGTGGTGGACGAGGGAAGAGGGGCCTCGTGCTTTGGGGGATTTGACGGGGTCTTCCCTTGTGAGAACCTAAACCCACTTCTTGTATTATAAAATCCCACAAGAATGCTACCACATGGAACCATGACTTACTAAAGCACAATTGTCTTTTGCTCCCTCTCTTTTGGGAAGATTTAAATAACTTCGATTACTACTATAATCACATGTAAATATCGACATTTTCAACATCTTTGAAACTAGTTCTAGAAGTTTCGGGAGTTTGGGAACTCGTTGAGAAAGTCCTCAATTGGTTGGGAACTATTTTGGAAACTTGAGAGCTTTTTGGGAGCTTCAACATCAAGGAAATGGGAGCTTGGGAACCAATTTCCTAAACTAATAGTGCTAAATTAGAATTATATTAAATTAAACTGTAAATATATTTATTCCATTATTACAAATACATAATTTCTTACAAATATTTTCATTATATTTAATCAAAATATCACTATAAAACTAAGACTAAATTACAGTTAAATATTATTTCAAAAATTAGTTGAGTAAAAAACTTAGTACTACTCACTTTATAGTTGTGAATATGAAAAACTTTTAATGCATGTATGTTTTCCTTCAAGCCCAAACTAAACATGAAAGTCCAATAAATCAATACCCTATTCAGTGAAAGCATTTTCTCCACTATGTAGTTGATATTATTGTGTTTTCATATTATAAGAGTAGTACGATTTTGTTTTTTCCAATAAGAAAAGAATAATGTTTCATATTTATAAAGATGTTTAAATTTTATACATGTAAAATTTATTTTTAAAAAGATGTTAAAATTGTATATATGTATTTCCAATTTTGTTTCTCATTTTCTAATGGAATATTTATGGATATTGAAGTTTAAGTATTGTGTTAAATATATTCATATTATTATTAGCACATATTAAATTATTAATTTCAATATTGTAGTTGTTGCAATAAGAGAAACATTGTTTCCTATTGACCTTCAATTTTATTGAAATAAGATTTAAAATGTATCATATATCTATACATTGTAATCTAAAATATTTTTTTATATTTTTTTAATATATATTATTGCCGCTTCCAACTTCACTTTTTTCTCTAAATTTGAGGAAAACTTCTGGTATCCACTTTCCCACGTTTCGTAAACTCATGCAACATAGGTAAATATGTTAGAAATGATTAAGTCAATTATTTTTTTTCAATGTAATTATAAAGATGTTGTTAGCCATTCATTAGTTTCTAGATTAAGTTGTGGGTATTTGATATTAATTTATATAAATATATTTGATGTTATTAATGTTGTTGGGTATTTGGCTTATCCAGATTATTTTGTTTACTAGAAATATCATGGAAATATCATGGGTATTTGGCTAGTACACTTAGCTAGTCACCCACCTAGTTTAGTGGGTGACAATTTACTATAAATACCCATTCAATTGACAATAACCATGTTTTTTCATCCAGTGAATGTAGATGGGTTATGGATTACCTTTGGTGCTTTGATTTCCACCATTAGTACTCATCAACCTCCTCCACTATATAAGCACCAGGAAGACTAGAAGGCTATGACGCATTTAGAGTGGTAGAAGTTCTTTTTATTGCATCCACAAAAGAAATGGATTTTGAAGTTGAAGGCTTCCCAAGGTCTAGACCTATCTCTATATTTAGACCTTCCCTTGAAGATAATTTTTTTTTTCTATAGGGAAACCTATTGCAAATAAGGCATTCTTGGCCATGGATTTTCTCTTCATATTTTCTGATAATAAGGGTGCAAATACATCCTCAAACTTTAATGTGGATTAAGTAGTATTACAATTTGATATATGAAGATTATCATTATAGTCTAAAAAAGAACATAAGAGGGTAATAAGACTATATTCTTCCTCTGTATTAATAACAACAAAGACAATTTGACTTACTAAATTAGAAAATGAATTTATGTGCTCCATCATCCATCTTAATATGATACAACTTATTTGGAAGAAACAACCTGTTTATCAAGGACTTTGACTAATACAAATTCTCTAATGTATCTCAAAACTTCTTTGCTTTGTCTTCTCCAAAGACATTCAACCAAACCAAATTTGAAAGGCGGAGTCGAATTGTACTTATTTCTTTCCTTTCAAAATTCTGTTATCCCTCTTTAGACATACTAGTAGGTTTTGTACCTCGATCCACAAAAACCCATTATTCTCTATCTACAAGAATATACTCCATCTTCAACTTCCATGGATCAAAGTTATGGTTGTTAAATTTCTCAATATTGATTCGAGAACCATTTTCATTCCCTTCCACATAAGAATTACTACCAAAGATGTTCCATTAAAACCATGTTTATCACAAACCCAAGATAAACATGCTCCATCAAGAATGGGTTAAACCCTGACAAAAAAAGCATTCCCCTAAAGCCAATAACCTTTATTTGATACCAAATCTAAGTTTTAAACCTTTGCAAGTGAAGCAATGCATACAAATTCTTAAGAAAAAACAGAAAGAACAACAATGACAACAGATAGTACACAAAGATTTACTCTGGAAAACTGAACAAGGAAAATTGACCTAACCTAGAGTTGCACCTATATCTTCTTCATTTTACTAACTTGACTATTCACAATACAATATTTTGGTATTCTACAACATCCAAAACCCTAATCCGTTAGCCCAAATTAAAGTACAATGTAATAAAAAACCATTGGTCAAAAAAGCACAAAAATGGACAAAAAATAGACCTAAAAAATAGTGGAGATGATTAGATTTGTACCTAGCCTACTTCAACACATGCAAAGAATATATCACATCTCATAAACATTCAAATTTTATTCAATACAAATAGATCATGGAAGATGACCTTACAACATTGAATTCATTGAATTTAATATTTGGGAAAATATTGTTATGAACCAATGCCTTCATAATTATATAAATTCAATGAATAATAATCCAACTCAAGGGATCAACTTCTAGGAGTAGGGTTATCCTCAACATCATCTCGATTTTTTTTTTTTTTTTTGCACTGCATTGATCCATGCTATGAGCTACTATAAACCTAGATGCTAGGTCTCGCTCATGATCTCTGATAGGGACGGCGAGCCACCACCTCTCCCTATTGCTGATGCCTTTAGACGTCTTCTCATTGCTGAAGGAAAACTTCCAGCCTCTGAGCCACCCTCCAAGTTCGTAAAAAAATTGGATGAAATTCCTTCAATTGCCCTCCCCCCGGAACAACCCATGCAGATCACGTTGTCGTTAGCAGATCGAGCACTGGTGGGTCAGTTTGCTGGGCTCTCACCCTCGCCACACACTGCTGAGAATTGTATCCAGCAAAACTGGCAGCGCCTGATTTCCAGTAGCGTTACCTACTACGCGGTTGGGCAAGGGTTTTTCCTTTTTGAATTTATCTCTAAGGATGACCTAGATTTGATTTTCAGAAACGGGTTGTACTTCATGGGCCCCCAAGGACTTTACCTCAACCACTCGATGTCAGAATTTGACCCGATGCTGGATGTACCCAAGGTGATCCTGGTGTGGGTCAAACTTCCTAATGTGCCGATCCATTGCTGGTCCACCTCATCAATGTAGGCCATCGACAATGGGATAGGTAAGTACATTGACAAAGCTAACCCCAAAGAACAATACTCTTGTGCACGGATATGCGCTGAAGTTGATCTAGAAGCGGGTCTTCCAGAAGAACTAAAGCTGACAGTAGGAGACTGGCAACATTACCGGAAGCTAAACTATGAACAACTACCTTTTAAATGTCGACACTACCATGAGTATGGAGATTTCCAAAAAAACTTCCCAAAACCCCCCTAAGCTCAGCAAGAAAAATACCTGGACGAAGGATGGAAACAACCCAAAAGACACAAGTCAAACAAATCGGGTTCCAGACGAGACTGGAAAGCTCCAAACCCCTCCTTGCCAAAAAAAAAAGACCCTCCAAAAAAAAACTAGCCTGAAATGAGCAACAACCCTAAGGTCCATGATGAACCAGAAGTCGAAAGGAACATCCCAGAAGCTGAGCCAACTTTGATCCAGATTCAACTAGAAAAATAAATCCATGGGCCTAACCCTCCACCTAGTGTAGACCCCCCCAAGGAGGTATCCCATCCGGACCAAGGATCAGAGGAAGATCTGATAGAAGAAGAGGAAGGGGAAATAGATCCAAAAACAAGCACACAAAAAACCTCAAAAAGGGGAAGGAAATCGGCAAAAGAATGCAGAGAAGATGAAACCTATAAAGACAAGATACAGGGGGGACAATCGACACTGGATGAAATGATCAACCCAAGAAAAACAAGGCAACAGGGTCAGTTCCATAAAGGATCTGCCACCACTAGCAAAGGTAAGTAATGAAAGTCATCTCCTGGAATTGCAGAGGGCTCGGGAGTAAACAAAAAATTGAAGAAATGAAATATTTAATGAGAATCTCCACTCTAGATGTCGTGCTAATCCAGGAGAAAAAGATGGAAGAACAACATTTCTTCTAGGCCAGAAAGACCTTCTGGAACAACTCTGACGGAATCACCATTAGCTCACGAGGAGCCTCAGGAGGCTTGGGAACCCTCTGGAACCCAAACAAAATATATTTGATTCATTACCACTCCAGCTCACACTGGATCCTCACTGTCCTTTGACATAAAGACACAAACGTTCAGGTAAGCCTCTTTAACATTTATGCATTGGTACTTCATGAGGAAAAAAGAGTGTGATGGAACTCTATCCAAGAGCATTTTCATCTCCTTCATTTGGAGAATATAATCATAGTAGGAGACCTAAACCTCACTCTAAACGTCGGGGAGAGAAAAGGGGGATCTCCTGTCAGGGACCCCTTTAGAGAAATCATTGATGATCTAATCCTGGACTGGAGTCTGGAAGATATTAAACCCACCAAAGGATTGTTCACCTGGTCCAACAGAACATTAGGACCAGGTCATATTGCAACCCGCCTCGACAAATTTCTTGTCCAACACTCTGTCCTCCTCCTCGACCTCACCCTGGACTCCTCTATCCTTCCTTTCAGTGCCTCAGACCATAATCCTATTCTCCTCTCTCTCTCCTAGGACCAGAATCTAGGCCGCGTTCTCTTCTTCTTCAGCCTTGCCTGGATCCAGCAGGAAGGTTTCCTAGACATTGTCTCTGCAATATGGAAAGAACCCATCACAGGCCACTCTTTCTACACCTGGGAAGTGAAATTAAGAAAACTCAAATTAGCTCTTAAAGCGTAGGCAAAGTCTCTCAAAACTTCATGCCTCGAGAGGGTGTAGGCGCAAAAAATTCTAGAGCATCACCAACTCCAAGAAGAGAATCATCCGGTTGACTCCATCTCCCTGGAGAAAGAAAAACAACTCCATAGAAACCTCCATTGCGCATGCTACCAAGAGGAGGAATATTAGAGGCAAAAATCAAGAAGTCTGTGGCTTAAATCAGGGGATAAAAACACAAACTTCTTCCACAAACAGGCGAAAATAAGAAAGCAGTTCAACTCCATCAAAGAAGTCTGCATCCAAGAGAAAAATCTCACCAACTTCAAGGACATCAAACTCGCTGCTCACCAGCACTTCAGAAATATCTATACTAAAGACCCTACAACCCAGGAAGCTATCACCAATGACATCCTCAACCTCATACCTGCCAGGATCTCCATGGAATACAACTTAATTCTTACAGAGATGATATCCAAAAAAGAGATTAAAAAATCTATTGCAAATATGGACCCAGATAAAGCTCCCGGCACAGACGGATTTACAGCCCGATTCATCAAAGTCTACTGGAAAATTACCAAACATGACATCCATAGAATGATTCAAAATTCGCAATCCTGTAGTAAAATTGGAGGCAGCACCAACTCCGTCTTTCTAGATCTTATTCTAAAGGAAAAAGGAGCCTCCTCCTTCGATCACTTCAGACCTATCTCCATTTGCAACATTGGCTATAAGATTATTACCATAATCATGGCCAAGAAGATAAAGAATATCCTTCCTGGAATCATTCTGGATAATCAAGGAGGCTTCATAAAAGGAAGAAACACCAGCGACAACATCATCCTTGTCCAACAGGCCATCCACTCTAGTCAAACCAGGAAGGAAAAAGGCATGGTAATTAAACTGGACCTAGAAAATTCCTTTGATAGGGTAAGGCATAGCTTCCTCTTACAAAAAATGAAGTGGCTCGAATTCGAGTTTGCCATTATCAACTGGACAAAATCCTGCATTGGAAGTCTTTGGATAGCACCTCTTGTAAATGGTCGACCAGCTGGGTTAATTCAAGCCTCTCGAGGTCTGCGACAAGGATGCCCCCTTTCCCCCCTCCTCTGTGCCATCCAGGTCTCGATGTTGAGCTTCCAATTAAATCATAGACAACATCTTCAAGAACTGATGGGACTGCGCATAGCTAGAGGAGTCAGGGACATGAACCATGCTCGGTTTGTTGATGATACCGTACTTCTTGGAAGTGCAATTATCAGATCGACCATGAGATTCAAAAATGAGCTAGACAAATACCAATCCATTTCGAGAAGTATGATCAATCACAGAAAAAGCCAAATCTACGGGTGGAACTGCACCCCGAAGGAAATGACTGACATTACTCAAATCCTTGAAATAGTAGGAAAAACTCAATGGGACTCCTTCAAGTATCTCGGGGTCCCCATTTTCAAATCTACCGCCAAATATTCATGCTGGGCTCCCCTTGTGGATAAAATTAAAGCCATAATAAGTGCCTGGGGCTCAAGCTGGTTAAACCCAGCAGGTAAGATCATTCTCATAAAATCTGTCCTTTCAAGCATTCA
>ML782897.1:883062-904036 GCA_009831015.1 Picea engelmannii | reverse complement strand
ATCTCTTCAATAGCTTGTAGTTGATCTCTTAACTGAGATATTCTCACAAAGTATGATGTTATGCTGTCATCATCATTCATCTTCATGTCATGGAGCTCATTCTTTAGACTCATTATTTGTCCAATGTTTTTGGCTGAGAAGAGGTTTGTTAGGGCATCGTACATCTTCTTTGATGAGTCAAGATGGGATATGTAGGGTATCAAGTGGTGTTTTATAGATTCCAATATGATACTCATGGAATTGATATCATCGTCTTTGAGCTTCTCCATAACTGCAACATTTTGTGGTTCCTTCTCTTTTCCTTTTTCAAACTCTAGTTCCACGATCTTTCCTTTTCACGATATCCAACACTTTATTCTTGGCAAGGATGAGGTCAATCCTTGTCTTCCACACTCTGAAGTTAGGAGCTCCATATAACATGTTTTCTAACTTCATAGAGTAAGTCATGGTTTCTTTTGACTTGGTCAAACCCTAGATTTGACCAAAAACTCAAACTTGACATCTTGGCTTGCTGAGAGTATCAAGAGATGCACTAGGCTAGGGTGCACTGATCTATCTAGAAATTAGGCCAATCCCTTCACTTAAGGTTCCTCAATGAGAGGACTAGGGTTTCTGCAACTGCACTTGCTAGTAACCCTAACGACACTGCTATGGTGACTACTCCTACTAGAAACCCTAGCGACATTTATTCAATGAGCTTAATATCCTTATGGCTATGTTTACTTCTAGCGGTTAGACTGAATGAAGGAGGTGTGGGCCCATAATGTGTTAGAATATAATGGTTGTTCTTGTTTTACCATTGACAATATCATTATTGTCACCCAACCATAGGCCAAAGCCACCCTTTGAGCACCTTAACTTTGACAGAGAATCACTTCGGAAGAAAACCCTAGTCTAGATAGCCAAAAAAAGGGTAGCGCACCTTTCCCCAAGGATAGCGCACCAGCAGTAGATGATCATATAGTCCAAACCCTAGCCAAGAGATAGTCTAAGCCAAAACCAATCTGATAGCTGCAGTAGCTGCAATGGAAGCTCTCCTCCAAACCTGCGCACAAAACTGGGCACTGCAATGCACACAAGTCCTTCTCTGCAATTCTGAGACTGCCTGCTAGAATGAAAACTGGCCTCCTGTATTTATAGTAATGCTGGCTAACTGCCTGGTCCGACTTCTCATTCTAGGTATCTGTCTATTCAATATATATTATTTCTTCTGGTCAACTTCTTCTCTTAGAGGCTAATAACCTAATATAAATTATCTTCTTGAGTCGACAAGTCTCCTAGGGTTATTATCCAACTCATTAGGGGTTCTTCTTTCTTCCCAAAGTATTATATTCTCGTTGCGTTTACATGTGGAGGTAAATACCTTTCGCAGCTACCATAATATCAGAAGTAGCGTACCAGCCTGCGTTGGGGTTACCAACCTGCACTAGGGTAGCATACCAGCCTGCATTAAGGTTACCAACCTGCACTAGGGTAGCATAGTCTTCTGGGGATCACATCACTTCCCTCTACTAGGGATCTCATCATTTCCCTCTTCTGGGGAACACATCACTTCTCACTTATGGGGAACACATCACTTCCCGTTACTGGAGAAAACATCACTTCCCTATACTGGGGAACACATCACTCCCCTCTATTGGGGAACACGTCACTCCCTCTCAGAGAGAAAATCCTTCTAGACCACATCAAGATCATCTATGAAGTATTTGAATTTATCTCTTGACAAAGGTTTAGTCGACACGTCTGCTACCTGGTCGTCTGTAGGAACATACTGGAGCTTTATTGCTCCCTTCTGTATCATCTCTCAGATATAATGGTACTTGATATCAATATTCTTGGACTTGTCATGACACACTGGGTTCACTAATAACTTTATGCAACTCTTGTTGTCATAAAAGATACAGGTTTCCTCCAACTCGAGATCAGACAATTTTGCAATCAACTTTTGAAGCCACACTGCTTCTCCACAAGATGACCATGCTTCCACATACTATGCCTCTACACAACTGAGTGCCATATAGGTATAATTCTCATAGAGTCACGAGATCACAACTGATCCCATACTAAATCAATATTTGGATGTACTTTTTTGATCTATGACACTTTCTGCCCAATCTGAATCTGCAATCTTATCTCACACTCCCAGATATATCTGGGTCCATAATTGAATGTACCATTTAGGTACCTCATCACATGTTTTTCCATAATCAGGTGAACATGTCTTTCACCGTAAAACATATATTTGTCCTCGTGTTCTTCGAACTAAATTTTCACATCACATTTTACTAACTTGGTACACTTGCTCAGTTGCAACTCAATTTGGACAATCACGCGCTAGCTCTATGTGTTTTCTACAAAGCACTATCTATCTCACTGCCTAAGAGTATGTCCTCTACTCTCTTCGCAATTGTTCCTTCTGTAACTAGGACTTTGCACCTACAACTTCTCTTTCTGAAGCTGAGAATGACTGCTCCATCTTCACTATAGTTGTTGAACTCTGAGAGTAGCTCCTCTATTCTATCACGACAACAACTTCATCTAAAAATGAGAGTGGCTCAATAACTGGCATTGAGGGTATATTATCCTCTTTCTATGGAAGTAACTCAATATTCTATTGTAGTCATGTATCCATGGCCCAAATCATGTACTGCTCCAACTAGCACTTGAGATAACTCGATCTCAAATACACAGATTCTCATACCTGCTCCCTATCAATCTCATACAGTGTCGACTTCTTTTAATGAATCATGTTTTTTCTATATATACTTCCTCTGATTACTGGAGAAAGTGCCTCCTCATAGTATTATCCCTCTGATCCAGGTGGATATCAGTGGCCACCCACCTATTCCAACTGGCACAAAACAATCTTTGGGCAATTTACTATATTTAGCAGTTTTTCAGTTCCTAAACTTTTGGGGTCATTTTAAGGGCCTAACTATATTTTTTGGGGGGATATATCACCTCAATAATATATAAAGGATTTGATTGAGCCCCCGAAATGAATCTCCTCGATAATACCTTCTAATCCAGGGGATAAAAATATTGTAAAAAATCAAAGTGCTCAGAATTGCTTCAAAACAGACTCCTGTGTAGGCCTCGTCCTCACGATCCCAACACAACTTGAATAGGTTCAAATGGATGTCATACGCAATAGATATCGCATTCTATCCATTTTTCCAAACATACAAAATTTTACTAACTATATAGTCTATACAATGCTGACGTGGTAGGGCCATACTGTTGACATGGCAGAGACGTACTATTGACATGGCAGGTGTGCTGGCATGGTATGTGGACAAATCATATTATGACACATGGCATGTAGTTGGACCAATGGTATGGTACCACGTGGCCCAAACATGAGCTTCCATGTGGCACCCCTCCGTGGTGTAAAAGGTTTTTTTGGCTTCGACAGGTTTGGAACCCGCGACCTTCGGGCGTGGGAGTGACTTGGCGCAGGATGGGTTACAAACCTGCCTGCCACATGTTCCTTACACCATATGCTTTGAACTATGTTTCATCCAGGTGTGAAAAGGGTTGGGGGGTTGGGGCTAAGCCCCAACCCTTGGTCTCAACCTTATAGCACTGTAACCAAGGGCACGGGGAACCATAGGTTCCAACCCACAAAAAATTTACATCACACATGACCACCAAATGCATGGCAGTTCCAATGGTCAGCTAGGACGTGGCCATATTGCACCCATGTGATGGACACCTCCGCCCTTTTAGGTGGTTATCCCTTTAACTGTTCAACAAAATGCCTAAATTTGCAGGATGCACATGGGTGTTGAGTTTAGGAATGGGAAATTCCTCGAATCTAGGTCTAGTTGACACAGGTGCATTTTGGAGGAGCATAGACAAGAAATAATTGGAAAAACTTTCAGGAAGGGATTCTAACTCATTTTTTGGCCAAACTAGGTGCAAGAAGAGCCCAACTAGGGGGTTTTGGACGTTCTGGAGCCATTGAAGCCATCTATTTTTCATTATGAGAATTATAAAGCATTGATTTTTACACTTTGATCATTAATGAAAATGATCCATTGGAATCTAGACCAGGAGATGTATCCCAAGAGAGGGATGAACTCATTTATCATTCTATTGTGTTAATTTGTTTTTTTTATGGTTGCTTATGACTGTTTATGATGCTCATGATTAACTAAAAACAAATTAAGTTTTATGTGTTAGTAACTTGATCCTATTACCCAAGAACATACAAATTTCACTTGTAATTTTAAAGAGACTCGAGCCTTTTCATTTTCAGATCAAGTTGGTATCAGAGCATAGGTTTTTGAAGGTTTGATTATTTGCAAGTGTTTGTTTTTTTATTATTACAAGGTTGAAGCTCACAAGAGGATAATGTCAACTTGTAGATCTAAGTTCTGAATTTTCAATAAGGAGAGCTACACAATCACCTCAAGCTTCAAGGAGATATTTACCAAGTATGGCTCATGAGGAGAGTCATGAAACTCTTACTTCATAGAATGAAACTTTCAAAAAATATTTCTATGATATGACAAATATGGTGAAAGTTTTATTTGAAGAAATAAATGCAACGTTGCAAGGTGAAATCTCAAACCCTCCAAAGGGTAATGGAGATAGTGGTGATAAAACTCCAAAATGAAATGGAGGGAATTGTAATGCTCCACCTCCTTCACCTCCATATTACACCTCTTCTACCATTTTACAACCACCTCCAAACTCTCCAAAGGAACATGGTAAAATTCCTCTACAAATTCCTTTGCTTAACCTTGATATTAAGTTTGAATTGCCTACGTACAATGGAGAGGTAAATGCTGAGAAATTGGATAATTGGATTCGTCAGATTGAAGTATATTGTAGAATACAAAGAATCAAATATGATGAAACTAAGATTCAACTTGCTTCTCTTAAATTGGAAAGTGCATCACTCATTTGGTGGGAAGCCAAAAATCAAGAGGACATGAATAAACATGGTAAAGTTTTATCCTCTTGGAGTGATTTTATTTTTTCACTTAAAAGAAAATTTTATCCATTAGCATACATGAAGAAAGCTATTATGGATTGGAAAAAATTTAGACAAGATAAAGGGAAAAGTGTTCAAAGCTACACTCAAGAATTTAGAAGAAGAGCTTTAATTTTGGGTATATATTTATCTTCTCAAGAAACTTTACTCAAATATATTGGAGGATTTCATAGCTACTTGAGGTAAACAATACTTATGTTTAACCCTACAAGTCTAGATGAAGTTTGTGCACATGCAACTCAATTGGAAGCAAGAGGGAGGAACGAACCTCCAGAGGGATGCAAAAAGCCTTTTGTTAAAGGAGACAAAGGAAAGAAGAAGTTCAAGGGAAATGGAA
Source organism: Picea engelmannii (assembly GCA_009831015.1). NCBI lineage: Eukaryota > Viridiplantae > Streptophyta > Pinopsida > Pinales > Pinaceae > Picea > Picea engelmannii. Next base: position 898,697 of record ML782897.1, on the reverse strand, counting down.
GAAATAATTCTTCAATCAAGAAATAGGGAGAGAAACTCTCATGTAAACATTGTTCAAAGGATGGCCATGATGAAGACCATTGTTTGAAACTTCATCCTGAAAAGAGACCCAAAAAGTTCATCCATAAGGGGAAACCAAAGACTAATACAACTACACATCATGATTTAGGTTCTGATTCAGGTGATGAAACAAATATTGCGGCCATGGGTTTTCAAGGTAAGGATTCTATTGCAAGTACTAGTTCTTCAAGTAGCAGTAGCCTCAATGAAAATCAACATGAAAAAGAAAGCATAGAGCTTTCCCACATAAGGGTTATTTCAAAGCATACCAAGACATATATTATTTTTGATACTGGATCTCAAGAAAACCTCATATCTAAAGACACTGTCAAGAAATTAAAATTAAAATCTACTCCACATCCTAAACCATACCCTCTAGGATGGATATGTGACAATGTCAAATTGCGTGTGACAAGAATGTGTAAACATAGATTTTCCATCACTGGAAATTTTATATATGAGGTAGAGCTTGATGGTATTCCATTTGACATGTGTGGTATTGTGTTGGGAAGCCCATATAAATATGATCGGAGAGCCATATTTCATCGTCATGAGAACAAGTATCATTTTTTTTTTAAATGGAGTTGAGTACTTTGTTAGAGCACATACAAAGAAGTTGAATTTGTCACTTGTAAATACTGGAAAAATGAAGAGATTAGTCAATGCTAGTAAAAATTTTGTCCTCTTGATGATCAAACCCAAAGACAATGTTCAAAAAGAAGTTTTCCAAGGTTGTGATACAAATTTGAAATATGATTTATATGAGGTTGTGTTGACGGGTGTTTATGACACACTGTCAACGGGAAGGGAAGATCCGGTCTGGGGTTGTCTATTTAGCCCAAGATGTTTGGTATAATCTACCTTGATGGGTTTTATGGCTCCGTTAGCCAACTAAGATCCTAAAAAAACTAAAAGATGTGGACTAACTTAAGATTCAACTCTAACAATCAACACTTTAATTACAAATTCTTAACTAACAGTGTTTATGTACGATAGCTATATACAATTTACAAGGTTTAAGAAAATCCTTGTGAAAATAATTGTTTTCAACTAATGGATCAAAATAAGAAAATAAAGGAAATTGTCTTTGTAATATAAATGACAAACTAATAAACAATGATTGAATAAGAGTGTAAATGATAAAACGATAATGGTCAAAGAATTTAACATTTAAATGATGCAATCATTATTCATTTGCAAATAAACAAATTAAGTAAAATATAAACTAACTTGACGTTGATCAACAGTACTAAGCTAGATTTGTCTCTTTGTATTTGTGTAAGCTCATCTTAACCTGTGTCATGTGTAAACCTATGACAAAGGCAAGCATAATACTTCCTCAAGAAACTCAAAGAAGTCTTTTATATTCTGGAACGAGATTATGATGATAGAAATACAAACGATTATATATCATGTGACTTTAGAATGTCCAAATAACTGAAAATAAAAGAAATTCCAATCCTCAGTAAATGGTGTTACCAGCTATCTAGTATCAAATGTAAAATAAAAATACTTGACTAGATGATCAACCACATATATTAAAGGAACCAAAATATAATGAACCATATAAATGTAAACATAACATGAAAAGTTATAAGCAAAACAGTCTAAATCTAGTTCAATACAAATAAAGTTTCATATTCAGAAATTATATGAGAAACAATATTAACATTGCACAATCTACAAAATCCAAAGAGTAAACTGTATCCCATATAGTTTCAGTATAATAAGTTCATCATAAGGTCCAAAATTATTTTTTTGGGATAATAGACTCTTAACGATTGAAAAAATTAATACATAAATGATAGCAATTAACCATGTATTGATAAAATAGACTAAAGATAATTTAAATCAATGAATACTCAATTACTCAAACAATATGAAGATATTATAATGAAAACAAAACCATTTTACTCATAAGACAAAATCCATTAAGCAACCTGGAATTCCATATTCTTCTTTGAAAATACTTGTCCATTCTCCCAAAGATTCCAACCATCCATTACTCCATTTGAAAAAAAAAAAAGTTTACAAAAGATATAATATACAAAAAATAAAGGATAAAAATCCTCCTCTCAATTACCTGGATCTCTTTGGCTATGAACTTTCTCATATATTTATACAATGAGTGAACAGTCTGGGCGTCACTAATAATTTCCGCCACCTGAAATTTTCCTCATAAAGAGACATAGATATCACTCATATCGTGCATTTGATTGGGAAACATCACATGTGTAAGCCAAATGGTTCCATTATGCAGATGGGTTTTCAACCGTTTCTTCAGATTCCTTACGGTTTGGGTGAAACAAGTCCCGAAAAATCGTTTGTCTGTTCTTGAACGCATTTGCAAATCTTATCTTTTGTTGCTCATAAATTATCTTGAACGTATCTAGATAATAAAATCAAGACATGATCACATCCGTACCAAATAACTAATAATAGAAACCTGTGAAACAAAAAGAAACCAAATTACTAACCTAAAAATTATGAATAAAACAAAATCTAGAACAATAAAATTAAAATGAATTTAAACTAACTACAATTTATAAACAAACATTGTTTATATTTTCCTTCCAAATATAATCTTAAACTTCTAGAAGCTTCAAGTTGATGGAGAGGAGAAAAATATTAATTTTGAGTTTTCACAAAATCAAAAAAATGATATAATTTTTTTTTTTTTTTTTTGAAATGACATGCAAACTGACAAAAGAATTTAATTAATTAAACCTACCAAATGATTTTGTGAAAATTATTGCTAATGAGAAAAAGACAAAAACATAGTCATAATTCAAACGAAAGTAAACATTTGATAAAAAATAATGTTTTCATTTCAATTAAGATTTCTATGTTCGTCTCTCCCTTATTCAAAATTGATCAAATGTGGACAAATGGCATAGAAATGATTTGTCACAATAAACATTCTTCCTGTAAAATCATTGTTATCAATCCAAGTCTTCAACCAAGCCATGCTTATAGAAGATAAATTCAATAAGGAAGAGGTAATAACAAACTCCCAAATTATGAAGCTCCTCCATCAACATAAAAAATCTGTAGAAAGAAAAAAGAAATGGCATTTGAATTTCATGAAACTCAAACCAAACAAAAGAAAATAATATAAAATCAAACCAACCTTGAAACAAAGAAAACCGATACCAATTCAATCAAGTCAAAGGGAAAAAAATGAAGAATCCAAGTAAAATTTCAAGAGACCCTAGATTTTGATTAAAAATAAAGAAGGGGGTTGGTGGGGCCCAACAAACAGCGACTCACTGGGAGAAGCAGTTATCTCTGACCTATTGAAATTTCATCACAGGGAAGAAAAATAAGACTTGGATATAATTTTAAGCTGCTTTGAAACAAATCCACTTGAATATTACACAATATTAAGATTAGCTCAAATTTATAGAAAAATATCAGAAAAGAATAAAGTAATGTTTTTACAGAGAATTATAACTTGAAGTTTTTTTTAATCAAAGAGTCGCGATGTTTATAAAAGGAATTCAATACTGTTGACAGATTCACTACTATCAGCAAACGTCCATATCCTCGACAGGGATGTCGTTTAACCCACTCAAATTCTTTAATCACATCCAATAGTTATATCCACATTATGTATACTTCCATAAAAGTTAATTGAAAAGAATATACCTGCTACGTCTCGACCAGACATTGCTTTGTTGTCAACATGTCTGTTCAGTACCTCGACGAAGTTTTCTTGGTATCATGTGTGTATTTACCCACTTCCAGTGAGCCCGTTTAGTAACCCTATTGGTTTACACGCACTTCCCACACTTAAGTGCTTCCAACCCTATTATGCCACTTTTAAATAATAATACAATTATAGATTTATTGATGACAAAGAGAGAGGGTTGATACTGGAGGTTAATTTCAATACAGGTGAATAATTGATCATTTTTTATTTTTTTTACTTTCAAAGCTGGAAGTTTTATCATGGTTTAGAGATTTTAAATTTAGGTTAAGAAATCATCTACATAATGGGGAAGCACTTAAAAGTGATCTTTTAAGAACAAGGATGGTGTGAAAATTCCAAGGATCATCCTAATTCCCAAATATCTCGACACATTTTAGGGGTAATACTCTGACAAATATCGCTTAGGATTTCATAGTACTCAACTGACTTACAAAACAATTATCTGAGCTGAGACTTAACATCAGAAACTATTTGAATTGTTTCAAATTGCTTTTAAAAATATAAGTATTGAAATGAATGCTTCCTTCGACAATATCTCTTTGATCAGAAATATATTTATTCAAAAATACAGACAAGAAGAAAGTTCAATCAAAGAAAGAAAAAAACACACACACACACACACACACAACAAACCAAATCAAATTTTATTTATGGGATTTAAAATCAGAAGCATATAAAAATAAACAAAATTGAAATAGAAAAAGCTCACTTTTAAAAAGAATTTGACTAAAAAAAAAACCAAGCCAACCTCTCATAGAGAAAGAGGATCAAAAGGAAGAACAAAATAGTTCAAAGTTTTGCATATAGGAAGGTTATTTTCTTAATATATTGATGCATGATACATCATTTTGACCAAGATTATTATTAAAAGTCACAGAAAAATCCTTAACCAGGATGAGTGCAATTAGATGCAGTCGTAAGCTATGTTTGTTAGGGTAACAATAAGATCAAATCCCTAATCTCTTTATTAATGCTTCATAATATTTTAAATCATTGCATGATGCTGCCAAGTTTTGAAAAAAAAACATTTAACTAAGATAGTTGCGAAAAGGAAAAAGAAAGGAATTGAAAGAAGACTTCCCTCACAACATTCAGATGATGCTTCTCTTTGCATAACCACATTCCTTCATAATTGCATTATTCAAAAGAAAAAAAGAGAAAAGGCAAGAAAAATCCAAAAGGACTCTATTCATACACCTACTCTAACTTCTACATAGATCAAAACGCTAAGTAAAATTGTATTTCCAGTGCAGCCACAAGAGCATCTTCAATATTGCAAGGCATAGAATGTTGAAAATCAGAATAAAAGAATGTAGTATTTGTAGATACAAAAGAAATATGTCAGGTTTACCTCCTATATATTCATTTAAAACTACAACAAGAACGACCTTACCATTCTTTTGAAACTTCTTGATGTATGAATCCTCCAACCATTCTGCAATATTGTCATAAAAATTAGGATGCAAACTATGACTTCGATGAATTAGATCTGTCAATGGGGAACACATCATGAGAAATTTGTGACATCAATTAGATTATTGGTTTGAACACTTCCTTTGATGAGATAGATCGTTTCAAAACATGAAGCATAATCATTAAAATTTGAACTAACCAAAGAATGAATATGCAATGTAGAATATTTGATCTCCATAAGAATGAATGCATTGTCTTTTTCACACATAAATCATGTAAAATCATCTTGCAACATGTTTTTTTTCCATGGGAGTGATGAAAGTGAAAGAGCATCAAAGCCGACTTCATAAATGTTATGTTCGAAATTAATTTCACCAAATCTTGGCATATTGAAAAGATTTGATTGTGATGGAAAAGAGTAGGATACCATGGGTAAAGTATCATTTCCACCATAATCTAAGAAGAGATCGGGATATCAAGAGTAAAAGGAATAAGAAATTATCACATGGAAAGATTCTCTTGAGCTATGATATTTAACAATGGTATTCTCAAGACATTCCTCTTTTCTTTCCTTAAAACTTTTTTAAGAACCAAATATCAATATAGCATAGAAAAACCTTAGAATAAGTACTCAACGTCTTGAAAAAGAGATAAATTCAGATAATAAGCCTCTTCGAGGGGGAAACCTCCTTATGCCCACATAAATGTACAATTACAAGATGGTTCAAAATGAAAATGTCTCTTTGGTATATATAGGAGACTAGGAGGTATAATTACAACTAATGGCCTAAACTTGACATAAATAAAATAAAATTACTAATATAATATGCCCCAATTAAGGGGTAATAAGCCACTATTTAGTGCTTAACAAACTTTCACTCTATTTTGGTGATAAATCCTTCAACATAATATGATCATCTAAATTTGCCTCATGTATGATAGACAATTCAAAACGTTCATGACAAACATCTAATCTTTCATGTGGATAAGGTATGACTTGTGGATGAAGGTTTAAGGTTTCTTCTTCAAATTGTAGATTTACATCTCTAATCAGTTTCATAGGAATGTTAGAATACTTAACATCATTTTCATCACCTAAGTGTTCTCAAATAACTAAATTTAAGTATTGATTAGAGCAAGAGTTAGAAAAATATGGACATTCACCTTGACCGAACATCAAATTTTCTTCCACGATGGTCAAGGACTGAATATTCAATGATTCAGAGGAAAAACTAGTTTGATTGCCAGTAAGAACCTTTTCAATAGATTCTACCTCCCTTTCTTGCTCAAAATTTTCGAATGGATTCCTCTCATCTTGCAAACAAAATTCTTCTCGCAATTGAGTGATAGGATTTGTAACTGATTCATCATTTGCGATTGAAAATGGTTGGATGAAAATTGCACAAACATTAGAGAGGATATTTAGTACAAATGGAATGCCATCAAGTTGAAAATTAGAGAGAACATGATGGATGCTTGTTAAAAAGACCTCTAGAGATGAATTATCATTGATTAGTAAAGCCTGAAATTCTTCACATTATTGATTGTAATCATATATTTCAAAAGCATCTAAAAATTCCTCTACAAATTGAAATCAATCAAAAATGTGATATGCTGGAAAAGACTCAAAGCAATGTTTAATCTGACCCCTAAAAGTAAAAGAGAACAATATGCATAAAACCTTTAAATTATAAATATCATGCTTGATGCATTTACACCAGAGCTTGTTAAGATGATATTTTGCAGATACATCCCCCCCACCATCAAAGGTGAGTTTGTACAAGCGAGAGATTGTCTCATTGGAAATATCAGGCAATGAGAAGTGGAAAACATGTTCCAACATAGTGATTTGGGGATCCATGGGGAATTAAATACATTCAAAACAAAGACTCCTGCAAGTCCAACTTGTCAATCTATAATGCCTTCTATTGCATTTCAAGATGACACAAAATAAGAATTTGTAAATCTCGAATTATGATAGGCCGGGGGTTAAAACATTTAATCATTAAATTTACTCATTCCTCCTTCTAGTGCCATTTGTTGACAGGCGTTTATGACACACCATCAATGGGAAGAGCAGATCTGGTCTGGGCTTGTCTATTTAACCTAAACCATTTGGTATAATTTACCCTAATGAGTTTTATGGCCCTGTTAGCCAACTAAGATCCTAAAACAACTAAAAGATATGGACTAACTTAAGATACAACTCTAGCAATCAACACTTTAATTACAAATGTTTAACTAACAATGTTTATGTACAATATCTATATCCAATTAACAAGGTTTAAGCAAAGCCTTGTGAAAATAATTGTTTTCAACTAATGGATCAAAATGAAAAAATAAAGGAAATCATCTTTGTACTATAAATGACAAAATAAGAAACAATGATTGAATAAGATTGTAAATGATAAAACGATAATGTTCAAAGAATTTAACGTTTAAATGATGCAACCATTATTCATTCACAAATAAAAAAATTAAATAAAATATAAACTAACTAACCTCACGTTAATCAACAATACTAAGCTAGATTCATCTCTCTGTAATTTTATAAGCTCCTCTTAACATGTGTCAAATGTAAACCTATGACAAAAACAAGCATAATACTTCCTGAAGAAACTCAAAGAAGTCTTTTATATTCTGGAACAAGTTTATGATGACAGAAAAACAAATGATTATATATCATGTGACTTTAGAATGTCCAAATAATTGAAACTGAAAGAAATTTCAATCCTCAGTAAATGGTGTTACCAGCTATCTAGTATCATATGAAAACTCAAAATACTTGAATAGATGATCAACCACATATATTAAAGGAACCAAAATATAATGAACCATATAAATGAAAACATAGCATGAAAAGTTATATGCAGAACAGTCTAAAGTTAGTTCAATACAAATAAAGTTTCATATTCAAAAATTATATGAGAAACGATATTAACATTGCACAATCTACAAAAGGACAAAAGCCAAAGAGTAAATTGTATCCCATATAGTTTCAGTATAATAAGTTCCTCATAAGGTCCAAAATGAATTTTTTGGGATAATAGACTCTTAAAGATTGAAAAAATTAATACAAAAATGATAACAATTAACCATGTATTGATAAAATAGATTAAAGCTAATTTAAATCAATGCATAATCAATCACTCAAAGAATATGAATATATTATAATGAAAACAAAATCATTTTACTCACATGGCAAAATCCATTAAGCAACCTGGAATTCCATATTCTTCTTTGAAAATACTTGTCCATTCTCCCAAAGTTTTCAACCATCCGTTACTCCATTTAAAAAAATAAAGTTTACAAAAGATATAATATACAAAAAAGAAACGATAAAAATCCTCCTCTCAATTTTCTGGATCCCTTTGGCTCTGAACTTTCTCATATATTTATACAATGAATGAACAGTCTTGGTGTCAATAAGAATTTCCGCCACCTGAAATTTTCCTCATAAAGAGACATAAATATCACTCAAATCGTGCATTTGTTTGGGGAAAGTCTCTTGGTTAAGCTAAATGGGTCCATTCTCCAGATGGGTTTTCAACATTTTCTTAAGATTCCTTACGGTTTGGCTGAAATAAGTCCCAAAAACTCACTTGTCTATTCTTGAAAACATTTCCAAATCTTATTTGTTGTTGCTCATAAATTATTTGTAGAAATCCAATATTATTTTTGGATCAATTATCTTGAACGTATTTAGATAATAAAATCAAGCCATGATCAGATCTCTACCAAATAACTAATAATAGAAACCTGTGAAACAAAAAAAAACCATATTAATAACCTAGAAATTGTGAATAAAACAAAATCTAGAACAATAAAATTAAAATGAATTTAAACTAACTATAAGTTCTAAACAAACATTGTTTATATTTTCCTTTCAAAAATGGTCTTAAAATTTTAGAAGCTTCAAGTTGATGGAGAGGAGAAAAATATTAATTTTGGGTTTTCACAAAATCAAAAACATGATAGATAATTTTATTTATTTATTTATTTTGAAATGAGATGCAAAATGATAAAAGAATTTAATTAATTAAACCTACCAAATGATTTTTTGAAAATGATTGCTAATGAGCAAAAGACGAAAACATAATCATAATTTAAACGAAAGTAAACATTTGATAAAAATTAATGTTTTCGTTTAAATTAAGATTTCTATGTTCGTCTCTCCCTTATTCAAAATTGATCAAATGTGAACAAATGTCATAGAAACAATTTGTCACAATAAATGTTCTTCCTGTAAAATCATTGTTATTAATCCAAGTCTTCAACCAAGCCATGCTCATAGCAGATAAATTCAATAAGGAACAGGTAATAACAAACTCCCAAATTATGAAGCTCGTCCATCAACATCAAAACTCTATAGAAAGAAAAATGAAATGGCACTTGAATTTCATGAACCTCAAACCAAACAAAAGAAAATAATATGAACTCAAACCAACCTCGAAACAAACAAAACCAATACCAATCCAATCAAGTCAAAGGGACAAAAATGAAGAATCCAATTAAAATTTCGAGGGACCCTAGATTTTGATTAAAAATAAAGAAAGGGGTTGTTGGGACCCAACAAATGGCGAATCACTAGAAGAAGCAGTTATCTCTGACCTATTAAACTTTCATCGCAGGGAAGAAGAATAAGGCTTGCATATAATTTTAAGTTTCTTTGAAGCAAATCCACTTTAATATTACACAATATTAAGATTAGCTCAAATTTATAGAAAAATATCAGAAAAAAAAAATGCTTTTATAGAGGATTATAACCTGAAGTTGTGTTTTAATTAAAGATTCATGATGTTTATAAAAGGACTTCAATACCATTGACAGAGCCACTACTGTCAGCAGACGTCCATAGCCTCGATAGGGATGTCATTTAACCCACTCGAATTCTTTAATCACATCCAATAGTTATATCCACATGATGCATACTTCCATAAAAGTTAATTTAAAAGAATATACCTACTACTTCTCGACTCAACATTGCTTCGTTGCCAAAAGGCCTATTCAGTACCCCAACAAATTTGTCTTGGTATCATGTGTGCATTTACCCACTGCCAGTGAGCTTGTTCAGTACCCCGACGGGTTTACACAGTTTCCACACTTAAGTGCTTCCAACCCTCTTATGCCACTTTTAAATAATAATACAATTATAGATTTATTGATGACAAAGAGAGCGGGGTGATATTGGAAGTCAATTGCAATACAGGTGAATAATTGATAATTTTTTATTTTATTTTTTTCTTTCAAAACTGGAAGTTTAATCATGGTTTAGAGATTTTAGATTTTGGTTAATAAATAATCTAGAGAATGGGGAAGAAATTAAAAGTGATATTTTAAGAACATGGATGGTGTAAAAAGTCGAAGGATAATCGTAATTCCCAAATATCTCGGCACATTTCAAGGATAATACTCTGACAAAGACCGTTTAGGATTTCATAGTACTCAACTGACATACAAATCAATTATCTGAGCTGAACCTTAACATCAGAAACTATTTCAACTATTTCAAATTTCTTTTAAAAACATAATCTTTGAAATGAATGCTTCCTTCGACAATCGCTCTTTAATAAAAATATATATTTATTCAAAAAGACAGACAAGAAGAAAGTTCAATCAAAGAAAGCAAAACACACACACACACACACACACACACACACACACACACACACACACAACAAACCGAATCAGATTTTATTTATGGCATTCAAAATCAGAAGCATATCAAAATAAACAAAATTGAAATAGAAAAAACTCACTTTTAAAAAGAATTTGACCAAAAACAAAACCAGGCCAACCTCTCATAGAGAAAGAGAATCAAAAGGAAGAACAAAACAGTTCAAAGTTTTGAATATAGGAAGGTTCTTTTCTTAAGATATTGATGCATGATACATCATTTTGACCAAGATTATTATGAAAAGTCATAGAAAAATCCTTAACCAGGATGAGTGCAATTATGTGCAGTGGTAAGCTATGTTTGTTAGGGTAAAACTAAGATCAAATCCCTAATCTATTTATTAATGCTTCATAATATCTGAAATCATTACATGATGCTGCCAAGTTTTGAAAAAAATACATTTCATCAAGATAGCTACGAAAAGAGAAAAAAAAAGAATTGAAAGAAGACTTCCCTCACAACATTCAGATGATGGTTCTCTTTGCATAACCACGTGATTTCATAACTGCATTATTCAAAATAAAAAAAGTGAAAAGGAAAGAAAAACCCAAAAGGAATCTATTCCTACACCTACTCTAACTTCTACATAGATCAAAACGCTAAGTAAAATCGTCTTTCCAATGCAACCACAAGAGCATCTTCAATCCTACAAGGCATAGAAAGTCGAAAATCATAATAAAAGAATGTAGTATTTGTAGATACAAAAGAAATATATCATGTTTACCTCCTATATATTCATTTAAAAACACAGCAAGCATGACCTTACCATTATTTTGAAACTTCTTGATGTATGAATCCTCCATCTATTCTGCAATCTTGTCATAAAAATTAGGATGCAAACTATGACTTCGATGAATTAGATCTGTCAATGGCGAACACATCATGAGAGGATTCGGGGCATCAATTAGATTATTGGTTTGAACACTTCCCTTGCTGAGATGGATCGTTTCAAAACATGAAGCATAATCATTAAAATTTCAAAACGCGAAGCATAATCATTAAAATTTGAACTAACCAAAGAATGAATATGCAATCTAGAATATTTGATCTCCATAAGAATGAATGCATTGTATTTTTCAAAAATAAATCATGTAAAATCATCTTGCAACATGTCTTTTTTCCAACTTTTTTGCGAGTGACGAAAGTGAAAGAGTGTCAAATCCGACTTCATAAGTATTATGTTCGAAATTAATTTCACCAAATCTTGGCATATCAAAAATATTCGATTGTGATGGAAAAGAGTAGGATACCATGGCTAAAGTATCATGTCCACCAGAATCTAAGAACATATAGGGATATAAAGAGTAAAATGAATAAGAAATGAGTACATGGAAAGATTCTCTTGAGCTATGATATTTAACAATGGTATTCTCAAGACATTCCTCTTCACATTCCTTAAAAATTTCACTCTATTTTGGTGATAAATCCTTCAACATAATATGATCATCTAAATTTGCCTCATGTATGATAGATAATTCAAAACTTTCATGATAAACATCTAATCTTTATTGTGGATAAGGTATGATCTGTGGATGAAGGTTTAAGGTTTCTTATTCAAATTACAGATTTACATCTCTAATCAATTTCATAGTAATGTTAGAATACTTAAGATCATTTTCATCACCTAAGTGTTCTTGAATAATTGAATTTAAGTACTGATTAGAGAAAGAGTTAGAAGAATATGGACATTCACCTTGACCCAACATCAAATATTCTTCCATGATGGTTGAGGACTGAATATACAATGCTTCAGAGGAAAAACCAGTTTGATTGTCAGTAAGAACCTTTTCAATAGATTCTACCTCCCTTGCTTGTTCAATTTTTTTGGATGGATTCCTCTCATCTTGCAAACAAAATTCTTCTCGCAATTGAGTGATAGGATTTGTAATTGATTCATCATTTTTGATTGAAAATGGCACAAACATTAGAGAGGAGATTTAATAAAAATGACATGTCATCAAGTTGAAACTTATAGAGAACATGATGGATTCTGGTTAAAAAGACCTCTGGAGATGAATTATTATTGATTAGTAAAGCCTGAAATTCTTCACATAATTGATTGTAATCATATATTTCAAAAGCATCTAAAAATTCCTCTACAAATTGAAACCAATCAATAATGTGATATTCTAGAAAAGACTCAAACCAATGTTTAATCCGACCCCTAAAAGTAAAAGAGAACAATCTGCACAAAACCTTTAAATCATAAATATCATGCTTGAAACATTTACACAAAAGCTTGTTAAGGTGGTCTTTTGCAGATACATCCCCTCCACCATCAAAGGTGAGTTTGGAGAAGCGAGAGACTGTCTCGTTGAGAATATCAAGTAATGAGAAGTGGAAAGCATGTTCCAACACAGTGATTTGGGGAGACATGGGAAACTAACTAGATTCAAAACAAAGAATTATGAAAGGCCAACTTGTCAGTCTAGCATGCCTTCTAGTGCATTTCGAGATGACACAAAAGAAGAATTTATAAATTTGAAATTATGATAGGCTGAGGGGTAAAACATTTAATCATTAATTTTACTCATCCCTCCTTCTAGCGCCATTTGTTGAAGGTCATTTATGACACACCGTCAATGGAAAGGGAAGATCTGGTCTGGGGTTGTCTATTTAACTGAAACCATTTGGTATAATCTACCCTGATGAGTTTTATGGCTCTGTTAGTCAATCAATATCCTAAAAAGACTAAAATATGTGGACTAACTTAAGATACAACTCTAACAATCAACACTTTAATTACAAATGTTTAACTAACAATGTTTATGTACAATAGCTATATACAATTTAGAAGGTTTAAGCAAAGCCTTGTGAAAATAATTGTTTTCAACTAATGGATCAAAATAAGAAAATAAAGGAAATTGTCTTTGTACTATAAATGGAAAACTAATAAACAATGATTGAATAAGATTGTAAATGATAAAATGATAATGGTCAAAGCATTTAATGCTTAAATGATGCAATCATCATTCATTCGCAAATAAACAAATTAAATAAAATATAAACTAACTAAACTGACATTGATCAACAATACTAATCTAGATTCGTCTCTTTTTATTTGTATAAGCTCATCTTAACTTGTGTCAAGTGTAAACCTATGACAAAGGAAAGCATAATACTTCCTGAAAAAACTCAAAGAATTCTTTTATATTCTGGAACGAGTTTATGATGACAGAAAGACAAAAGATTATATATCATGTGACTTTAGAATGTCCAAATAACTGAAAATAAAAAGAAATTCCAATTGTCAGTAAATGTTGTTACCAGCTATCTAGTATCAGATGTAAACTCAAAATAGTTGAATAGATGATCAACCACAGGTATTAAGGGAACCAATATATAATGAACCATATAAATGAAAGCATAACATGAAAAGTTATATGTGGAACAGTCTAAAGCTAGTTCAATACAAATAAAGTTTCATATTCAGAAATTATATGAGAAATAATATTAACAATGCACAATCTACAAAAGGACAAAATCCAAAGAGTAAACTGTATCCCATATAGTTTCAGTGTAATAAGTTCATCATAAGGTCCGAAATGAATTTTTTGGGATAATAGACTCTTAAAGATTGAAAAAATTATTACATAAATGATAGCAATTAACGATGTATTGATAAAATAGACTAAAGCTAATTTAAATAAATGCATAATCAATTACTCAAAGAATATGAAAATATTATAATTAAAACAAAACCATTTTACTCACAGGACAAAATCCATTAAGCAACCTAGAATTCCATATTCTTATTTGAAAATACTTGTCCATTCTCTCAAAGATTCCAACCATCCGTTACTCCATTTGAATTTTTTTTTTTTACAAAAGATATAATATACAAAAAATAAAGGATAAAAATCCTCCTCTCAATTTCCTAGTTCCCTTTGGCTATGAACTTTCTCATATCTTTCTACAATGAATGAACAGTTTGGGAGTCACTAATAATTTATGCCACCTGAAATTTTCCTCATAAAGAGACACAAATATCACTCAAATCGTGCATTTGTTTGGTAACATTCCCTCATGTAAGCTAAATGGGTCCATTCTACAGATTGGTTTTCAATCGTTTTTTCATATTCCTTATGGTTTGGCTAAAACAAGTCCTGCAAAATTGTCTGTCTATTCTTGAATGCATTTCCAAATCTTATTTGTTGTTGCTCATAAATTATTTGCAGCAATCCAATATTATTTTTGGATCAATTATATTGAACAAATTTAGATAATAAAATCAAGCCATGATCTTCCCGGATGGGGTGACTGTGCGTTGTAAGCGACCACGTGGAGGCGAGCGGGGAACTGACGACAGTCGACTCATCGGCTCGCACCAACGGCACATTAATATGCCATGAATTCACACCAGCGAATTCATTCATGGAGCCTGCCCGCACCGGGGGAAGGTACCAGCACCGAGTTTCGAACTTCAATGCCGGACGCGATGGCGATCATTATTGCTCTGGGTATATGGTTCGGGTTCATAGCTCGCCGATTCATTTTCACCTATCGAGAGCGCTTGGGACACCTTGTCTCACAGTCGCTCTGGCATCACCACCAGATTACTCTAGGCCCTCTGGTAGAGCTGCTCCATTGGCTCGCATCACTTTGCTGCTACGCCATGCCTCGGCTCAGGGGCACCCCTAGACGCGGAGCGGCATGGCAAGCGGCCAAATCCCGGAGGAAACGACAGATGATGTTCGAAAAAGCCATGGCTATCGCAGCCAGGCGGAGACGAATGATGGGCTGGGAAATGATTGAGGAGGAGATCCCAGGCGAG
>ML782897.1:854867-882579 GCA_009831015.1 Picea engelmannii | reverse complement strand
TCATAATAGAAACCTGTGAAACAAAAAGAAACCAAATTAATAACATAGATATTGTAAATAAAACAAAATCTAGAACAATAAAATTAAAATGAATTTAAACTAACTATAAGTTCTAAAAAAAAATTGTCTATATTTTCCTTTCAAATTTGATCTTAAAATTCTATAAGTTTCAATTTGATGGAGAGGAGAAAAATATTAATTTTGGGTTTTTACAAAATCAAAAAAATGATAGATAATTTTATTTATTTATTTTTACTTTTAAATGAGATGCAAACTGACAAAATAATTGAATTAATTAAACCTACCAAATGATTTTTTGAAAATGATTTCTAATGATAAAATGACTAAAACATAATCATAATTTAAACGAAAGTAAACAGTTGATAAAAACTAATGTTTTCGTTTAAATTAAGATTTCTATGTTCGTCTCTCCCTTATTCAAAATTGATCAAATGTGAACAAATGTCATAGAATCGATTTGTCACAATAAACGTTCTTCCTGTAAAATCATTGTTATTAATCCAAGTCTTGAACCAAGCCATGCTCATAGCAAATAAATTCAATAAGGAAGAAGTAATAACAAACTCCCAAATTATGAAGCTCGTCCATCAATATCAAAACTCTGTAGAAAGAAAAATGAAATGACATTTGAATTTCATGAAACTCAAACCAAAAAAAAGAAAATAATATAAACTCAAACCAACCTCAAAACAAAGAAAATCAATACCAATCCAATAGTGTCAAGGGGAAAAAAATGAAGAATCCAAGTAAAATTTCAAGGGACCCTAGATTTTGATTAAAAATATAGAAGGGGGTTGTTGGGGCCCAACAGGTTGTTAACCAATATGATGAGATGTTTCAGGAACCAAATTATTGCCTCCAAATATATGTATCCAACATGAGATACAATTGCAACAAGATTGTGCTATTCCAAACATTGGTATGTATAGGATGTGAGTCACAAAGAATGCTAAAATTAAAAAAAAAATCCAAGAGTTTCTTGACAAAGGGGTCATCATGCCAAGGAGATCATCATGTGAGTCACCAATTGTTTTAGTGCCAAAGAAAGATGGTACCTGACGCATTTGTGTAGACTTCATGGAGTTGAACAAGATTACGGTAAATAATCGTTATCCTCTTCCTATAATTGATTATTTGTTTGATCAATTGAAATATGCTAATTATTTTACTAAATTGGATTTGAGAAGTGGATATCATCAGATTAGGATTGTTCAAGAAGACACATGGAAGACAACCTTAAAAACAAATCAAGGTTTGTTTGAGTGGATGGTAATGCCATTTGGGCTTTGTAATGCTCCTGCTACATTCATGAAAGTCATGAATGATGTTTTAAACCATTTTATTGATGATTGTGTGATTGTATAATTGGATGACATTTTGATATTTAGAAAATCTCATGAAGAGCATGTTATGCATGTAAAGCAAGTTTTGGATGTCTTAAAGTTTTTTTTTTTTTTTTGAAGATGTCTAAATGTGAGTTTGGAAAGACCTCACTTGTTTACTTGCGACATATTATTGGAGGAGGAGAATTGAAAATTGATCCTTCCAAGTTTAAATTCATTTTGGATAGGCCCAAGTCCAACAATGTGACAGAGGTTAGAATCTTTTTGGGAGTATCCCAATATTGGAGAAAGTTTATTGCTAACTTCTCTTCAATTGCTGCTCCATTACATGCAATAATAAGCATCAAGCAAGTTTTCCAATGGGGAGGCAAGCAACAAAAATATTTTGATGCATTGAAGGAGAAGATTAGTTCAGATCTAGTTCTTTCACTTCCTAAATTGAGACAGCCATTTGAGATCCAAACAGATGCAAGAAATTATGCAATGGGAGAAGTCTTGTTACAACATGGTAAGCCCATTTGCTTTCATTCTGAAACTTTTAATGGTGATGTGATTAACTATCCTACTTATGATAAGGAGTTGTATGCATTGGTACAAAGTGTGAAAAAATGGAAACATTATTTGTTGGGAAAATAAAATATCATTCACACATATCATAAACCATTGGAATACTTATGATCACAAAAAAATCTACAACAAGAAAGACACTTCAGATGGATGGGTTTTCTACAACAATTCCACTTGGTTATAAGGTATAAGATATGAATTTATAACAAATTTGTTGATATGATTTCTAGGCATATTGTTAGTGCTTCAGTTATTCTTAAGCATAATTCTACCATGCATGAGAGATATGTCGAACAAAATGCTTTAGATGCTGATTTTAAAGAAGTTTTTTCAACTTTGTGTCATTCTAACCAAGTTGAAGAATTAGATTACCATGTGTATGATAAGTTTTTGTATCATCTTCGAAAGATATTGATATGGATTTTATGAGCAGAACGAAATGAATACAAATTATTAACATATTCTTAACACAAAATAACAGAGATACAATAAAATTGGTTTTCTAGTCATTAATAAAATAAGCTGAAACTGTAAAATGTAGTGGAAACAAGCTTGTTGGAATGTTGGTGGCTTATCTCTAAGAAGAGATGTGATGGATACACTCATTCGTAAGAAGATGATTACAATGAAGATCTCAAGGCATTTTACAATAAACAGGATTGAAAAAAACCCTAGACATCCAGAAACTTACCCTAGGAGATGAAGCGCCAAAAGTCATGTGGGCCATGTTTGGGTAAGTTAGTACATTAACTTCCCAGGGTCGTAACTTTTGCATACGATCTTCGTTTTAGGTGTGTGATAGCCCGTTGGAAAGGTATCATTGAGGAGATTAATTTATAGGCATAAAAAATATTATGGGCCATCATTTAGAAGATTTATTTCAAAAAACCTTCATTTAGGCTCTCAAAATGGCCCCGGAAGTGAAAATTGCTAAAAATAGTAAATTGCCAAAATTGCCAGAAAATTGTTTTGAGCCAGTTGGAAGAGGTGGGTGGCCACCGATATCCATATGGATCAATCCTCCATCATTATGAAGCAATGTTCTCCATTTCATTGAGTTCCCCCATCAAATGAGGAAATTTTTGTTGAATTTGGCCCCAGGTGAGCCACTTGCCTTAGTGAAGGAGTTGCCCTGCATTGACGACTCGATAAAGTTGGATCCTTTGTTGTTGAGTTCCCTTGATCTATGTGTCCAAAATATGATTGTTGGATTCCTATTGGATGTAGTCATGGTTGAGCTTTGTTGGTTTCAATTGTTCTTCTACGTTTGAGGTGTCCAATAATGGTGGGAAATAAGGGCAAAGGAGATCCACATTGAACACTAGGTGTAGGCCAAGGAAAGGAGGAATGTTGAGCTCAAAATAATTATCCCCCATGACCTTGGTGATGGTGTATGACCCATAACAAAGTGGCAAAAGCTTCCTATGGGTTCCTGTAAGGTGTTCTTTCTGCAAGTGCAACCAAACTTTGTCTCCCACCTTAACCTTATGTGGCACCCAATGTTGATCATGGCATTGTTTGTACTTGTCATTGGACTTATGTAGGATATCCTAAACCTGTTGGTGGATATGATGGATATGCTCAATGAAATGGGTGTCTTTGTCAGCTTTAGTTGGAACAGGAGATGAGTCGGTCGAGGTGACCGCAAGAAGAAGTGAAACATCTATGGGACCCAATGGTTGGAATCCCAACTCCACCTGAAAGGGGCTGTGGCCGGTTGAGCTATGCAGGGCTTGGTTGTAGCTATGTTGGACATAGGGAAGGCTCTCATCCCATGTGTGAGGGTGTTTTTCATTATACATGCAAAGGATATGCACAACCATTCGATTTACGACCTTGGTTTGGCCATTTGCCTGGGGGTGGAAGGTTGTGGATTTGGTTAGCTTGGTGTCCAGCAGTGACTAGAGGCTCGACCAAAATGTGCTAAGAAATTGACTGTCCCTATATGAGACAATGGTTTGCGGGAATCCAAAATTTACCCAAACCCATTCAAAGAAGAGCTTGGTAGTGGCCTCTACTCTGATTCTCTTCTTCCAGGCAACCAGAATCGCCATCTTAGAAAAGCGATCAACAACCACAAAAACACAGTCATTTCCTTACTTGGTAGATGGGAGGCCCAACATGTAGTCCATTGAGATGGATTCCCATGGCATGTCAGGAGTAGGAAGAGGGGTGTACAAGCTGTGTTTCTTAGTGGTTGGTTTGGAAATAGCGTAGGCAGTGTAGGATCTGATATACTTGTTGATCTCATGTCAGAGTTTCGACTAGTAGAAATGTTTTTGTAGAATCACCACTGTATTTTTTACGCCAAAGGGTCCTGCCACCCGACTGTAGTGGGATTCCCAGATCATCTTCGCTCGCTCACTTGATGGAACACAGATATGTCCCAAACGACATAGAAACCCATCCTGAAGATAGAAATTATCGACAAATATGTCTGCACCCAACATTTGGTAGGTGGTGGTGAAGTTTGGGTCTATCTCATAGATTTGGGGCCATCCAGAGGTCTCATGCCCACAAGAGTCTAGCACTATGGTGAGTGTTGCGACTAGTGGTCTATTGAGGCAATCGACGATGGGATTGGTGCTTCCTGTTTTATACTTGATGTTGAGGTAGAATTGCTAGAAGTATGTGGACAACTTTTGATGGTGGTCTTTCTACAATTTTCCTTCTGTCTACATAAACTACAGTGGCTTATGATCAGTGTGGATGATTGTCTCCTTCCCAAGAATGTAATGTTTCCACTGGCGGTAGGCTTTCACAATGGAGTACATTTATTTTTCGTAAGTAGGGTACTTACGGACAATATCAGATAGTGTCTCACTATGATAGGCCATGGGGTGGTCGTGATGAGTGAGAACGGCACCCACAACATAGTATGAAGCATCTATCTCGATCTCAAAGGGATATTGCAGGTCTGGTAGTGAAAGTATTGGGGATGATTATAAGCACTGCTTCAAATCATCGAATGCTTGTTGTTGGGACCGGCCCCATGCAAATTTTTCCTTACCACCACCCCTGGTGATTTGGCTGAGGGCCCATGTAATATGGGAGAATCCCAACACAAACCTGCGGTAGATATTGGCAAGGCCCAAGAAGCTCCGAAGCTCAGTGAGTGTGGTTGGGGCTGGCCAGTCATAGATGACTTGGCTCTTGGCTAGATCCACACGTACACCATGCTGATCAATGATGTAGACCAGGTAATGGACCTTGTCCATGCCGAAAGATCATTTTTCCAAGTTGGCGTATAGCTTGTGCTATCACAGGATGTGCAAAACCTGTTGAATATGCTTCAAGTGTTCGTCCCAAGTCTTGTTGTAAATGAGAATGTCATTCAGATACACCACTACAAAATTATTGGTGAATGGTCAGAGGATATCGTCCATCATCCTCATGAAAGTGGCTGGAGTATTTGTCAAACCAAAGGGCATGACCAACCATTCAAAAAGGCCTTCCTTTGACTTGGAGGTGGTCTTCCATACATCTGTTTGTTCTATCAGGACCTGGTGGTATCTAGACTTCAGATCAATCTTACCAAAGTATTTATCCCCCATGAGTTCATCAAGGAGGTCATCAATCCGGGGAATCGGGTACCAGTTTCTAACTATGATTTTATTCAGAGCTCGATAATCAACACAGAGTTGCCAGGTTCCATATTTCTTCTATACCAGCATGACTGGGCTCCCGCAAGGTGATGAGTTGGGATGGATGTGCCCTTTATGGAGGAGTTCTTGGATTTTTCGCTTGATCTCCTCATTCTCTAATAGAAAGCGAAGATATACTAGACCATTGGGTAGCAGTGCACCAGGGGTCAGATCGATGGGGTGCTTGACCTGGCAGTGTAGAGGTATCCCGGTAAGTGAGGAGAAGATATCTGAGTATTCTTCCATGAACTTATCTACTTGCTTCTATTGTGTGGAGAGGTCGGCTGTAGAGACCCTGGATGTGGCTGTGATCATTCGCTTATTCTAAGAGCGAATCATGAAGACGACAAACTTCTCCATCTGAGATATGACCTTCCTTCATTACTTAGAAGAGATTAAGGAAATAACACTAGGTGGGACTGCCTCAGGTATCCTATACAATTTCCTGTTCAAAGTAATAATAACACTACAAGGCCTAGATTCATATACAATATGACGTTTCCATAAATAAGGTTGGCCCAAAATAACATCACAAACTTCAGGAGGAGCAACATCACACAATACCTCATCTTTGAAGGGCTTGATGCCATATGATAGTCGACATTGTTGGCTGACATGGAGATCACTTCCTTGGTGGAGCCATTCAATGGTGTAGGGTTGTGGGTGAGGTGTTGTGGGAAAGTCCAACCGCTTGATGACCTCTACAGAGATGAGTTTCTTCTGGCTACCTCTATTAACGATGAATTGCAGTGGGGTTCCTTTTACCCACATTTGTGAATGGGAGAGGCTCTCTCCTTCTTTTGGCTCTTCTGGGTCACCAGGCTGGAGCTTGGTGGTAGAAATGGTGGAACTGTGTTCCACATCAATGATCCATCTAACCCTTTATAGTTTTGTCTTAGAGTCCGAACCCACATCTGATTCTGAGGCTTTCACTTCAAAAACCAGTGACTTCTTTGAGCGACAATTAGCAATGTTATGCCAAGGGATCTTATGGAAGTCACACCACTTCTTGGTATCTTTCTTTGTCTTTCCAGTGTCCTTCTTTTCTTGCGGCTTGGAATGGTTGTCTTGATATTGTCCATCTTTTCTCTCTCCTCTGTTCTATGGGTTGGGGTTTCACTTTCCTGGATTTTTTTGTGAGGGGTTCCCAGGCCCAATTTATCGCGTCTTTTGTTTGATCTTCTGCTCGATTTTGATGGCATATCGGTAGGCCACGCCCAAGGATGAGATGTCTAGAAATTTGATTTTAGTATCGATGTATCTATGCAGAGACCGTGATACTTAAGCACCATATGTCACTCTGAATCTTTGATACCCAACTTGGTGTGCAAGGTATGGAAGATATTTGTGAAATCTGGCACTGCTTGGTCTCTTTCTTTCTACAGTGTGGTTTATTTGGTATATAAGTCGTCATAAATTTCGACATGGTAGTATTGTTCCCTAATAACATCCCTGAAGGAATCCCAGGTGGTTTTGAATGTAAATAACGAGGGTTCCTCTGTTTCCTTTTTCTCACAGAGTGTTTCCCACCAATCTTTGACATGGGGGACAACTTTGAGCAGCACAAAAGTAATTGTTTCTCTATTTGAGAAGTTATGGACAGAAAAATACCCTTCTAGAAGACTCAACCACTTGTCTATAGCATCTGCATCTATTTGACCTTCAAATATAGGAATATCAAAGTTTATTTGTACCTTGAAGGGGGTGGCACCTCCGCTCAAAGAAGATGCCTCTCTTGTTTGTAGCCACCGAAGGATTTGCGTGAAACTATCCATCATCTCGTTCCTTTGTTGTGTGAGGGATTCCTCAATCAATAATTTGAAAGGATTTCTTGTCCTGTCATCTTTCTTTTCTCAAACCATGAGAGGTCACTTAGGGGTGTGAGAGATTTTGTCCTCAAGAGAAACAATCTCAAGACCCAACTCTTTATACTCTGACCTCGTTGGGGACATGCATTAAGAGGACAAGGAGCAGGCCACTCTGATACCACTGATCTGGATTTTATGAGTAGAATGAAATGAATACAGATTATTAACAGATTCTTAACACAAAATAACAGAGATACAATAAAACTGGTTTTCTATTTATTAATAAAATAAGTTGAAACTGTAAAATGCGGCAAAAACAAGCTTGTTGGAATGGTGGCGGCTTATCTCTGAGAAGAGATGTGACGGCTACACTCATTTGCAATAAGGTGATTACAATGAATCTCTCTAGGCCTTTTACAATAAATAGGAATGCCAAAAACCCTATACATCTAAGAACCTAACCCTAGGAGATGAAGTGCCAAAAGTCATGTGGGCCCCATTTGGGTAAGTTAGTACATTAACTTCTCGGGGTCGTAACTTTTGCATACGATCTTCGTTTTAGGTGAGTGATATCC
Organism: Picea engelmannii; assembly: GCA_009831015.1. Taxonomy (NCBI): domain Eukaryota; kingdom Viridiplantae; phylum Streptophyta; class Pinopsida; order Pinales; family Pinaceae; genus Picea; species Picea engelmannii. The sequence goes on along the minus strand of ML782897.1, from coordinate 874,621 downwards.
CGTTGGAAAGGTTTCATCAAGGATATTCATTTTTGGGCCTCAACCATGCCGTAGGATATCATTGAGAAGCTCGATCCCAAAAAAACCTTCATTTAGGCCCTCAAAATGGCTCCAGAAGTGAAAACTGCTCAAAATAGTAGATTGCCAAAATTGCCAGAAAACTATTTTGAGCCAGTTGGAAAAGGTGGGTGGCCACTGATATCCATCTAGATCAATACTCCCTCCTTAGGAATCAATGTTCTCCATTGCGTTGAGTTCCACCATCAGATGAAGAAATTTCTACTGAATTTGGTCCTGTGTGAGCCACTTGCCTTGGCGAAGGAGTTGCCCTGCTTTGATGACTCAATAAATATGGATCCTTTGCTGTCGAGTTCCCTTGATCTGTGTGTCGACAATATGATCATTGGATACCTATTGGATGTAGGCGGGTTTGATCTCTATTGGTTTCAGTTGTTGTTCTATGTCTGAGGTGTCCAATAATGGTGGGAAATAAGGGCGAAGGAGATCCACATTGAACACTGGGTGCAAGACAAGGAAAGGAGGAATGTTGAGCTCAAAAGAATTATCCCCCAGGGCCTCGGTGATGGTGTACGACCCATAACGAAGTGAGAAAATATTTCGATGGGGTCCTTTCAGGCATTCTTTCTGCAAGTGCAACCAAACTTTGTCTCCCACCTGAAACTTATGTGGCACCCGATGTTGATCATGGTGTTGTTTGTACTTGTCATTGGACTTTTGTAGGATATCCTAAACCTATTGGCGGATGTGCTAGATCCACTCAATGAAATGGTTGGCTTTGTTAGCTTCAGTTGGAACAAGAGATGAGTCAGTCAAGGTGACCGCAAGGGGAAGTGCAACATCTATGGGACCCAATGGTTCCCCACCTAAAAGGGGTTGTGACCGGTTGAGATATGCAGGGCTCGATTGTAGCTATGTTGGACATAAGGAAGGATCTCATCCCATGTGCAAGGGTGCTTTTCATTATATATGCAAAGGATATGCACAACCTTTCGATTTATGACCTCAGTTTGGCCATCTGTCTGGGGGTGGAAAGCCATGGATTTGGTTAGCTTGGTGTCTAGCAGTGACCAGAGGCTCGACTAGAATGTGCTGAGAAATCGACTATTTCTATATGAGAAAATAGTTTGTGGGAGTCCAAAATGTACCTAGACCCATTCAAAGAAGATCTTAGCAGTGGCCTCTATTGTGATGCTCTTCTTATAGACAACCAAAATCACCACCTTAGAAAAGCGGTTGAAAACCACAAAAACATAGTCATTTCCCTGCTTGGTGGATGAGAGGCCCGACATGTAGTCCATTGAGATGGATTCCCATGGCATGTCAGGAGTAGGAAGAGGGGTGTATAGTCCCTATTTCTTAGTGATTGGTTTGGCAATCTCATAGGTAGTGCAGGATCTCATATACTTGTTGACCTCCTATCAGAGATTCGGCTAGTAGAAATGTTTATGTAGCATCACCACTATTTTTTCGACGTTGAGGTGTCATGCCAACCAACTGTAGTGGGCTTCCTAGATCATCTTTTCTCGCTCACTTGATGGAACACAGATATGGCTCAAATGACACAACAACCCATCTTGAAGATAGAAATTATTGACAACTATGTTTGCACCCAACATTTGGTAGGTGGTGGCGAAGTCGAGGTATGTCTGATAGAGTTGGGGCTATACAGAGGTCTCATAGCCACAATATTATAGAACCGTGGTGAATTCCACGATTGGTGGTCTGCTGAGGCAATAAGCGATGCGAATGGTGCTTCATGTTTTATACTTGATGTTGAGGTGGAATTGCTACAAGTATGTCGACCAATTTTGATAGCAATCATTCTGCAATTTTTCTTGTGTCTGCATAAACTGCAGTGGCTTATGATCAGTGTGGATGACTGTCTCCTCCCCAAGAATGTAATGTCTCCATTGGCTGTAGGCTTGCACAATGGAGTACATTTCTTTTTCATAAGTAGGTTACTTACGGACAACATCGGATAATGTCTCACTATGATAGGCCACGGGTGGCAGTGCTGAGTGAGAACGGCTCCCACAACATAGTCTGAAGCATCTGTCTCGATCTCAAATGGATGTTGCAGGTATGGTAGTGAAAGTGCTAGCAATGAGCACAAGCACTGCTTAAAATCATAGAACACTTGTTGTTGGGACTGACCCCATGAAAATTTAACCTTACCACCACCCCTGGTTATTTGGTTGAGGGCCGATGCAATATGGGAGAATCCCAACACAAACCTGTGGTAGAAATTGGCAAGGCCCAAGAAGTTTTGAATCTCAGTGAGTGTGGTTGGGGCTAGCCAGTCACGGATGACTTGTATCTTGGCTAGATCCACATGTACACCATGTTGATCAATGATGTAGCGTAGGTAATGGACCCTGTCCCTGCTGAAGGAGCATTTTTCCAAGTTGGCGTATAGCTTTCACTGCTACAGGGTGTGTAGAACCTGTTGAATATGCTGCAAGTGTTCGGCCCAAGTCTTGTTGTAAATGAGAATGTCATCAAGATACACCACTATAAAATTATTGGTGAATGGTCGGAGGATATCGTCCATCATCCTCATGAAAGTGGTCAAAGAATTTTTCAAACCAAAGGGCATGACCAACCATTCAAGAAGGCCTTGCTTTGACTTAGAGGAAGTCTTCCATACATCTATTTGCTCTATCGGGACCTGGTTGTAGCCAGAATTCAAATCAATCTTACTGAAGTATTTATCCCCCATGAGTTGATCAAGAAGGTCGTCGATTCAGGGAATCAGGCAACGGTTTATGACTGTGATTTTATTCAGAGCTCAGTAATCAATGCAGAGTCACCAGGTTCCATATTTGTTCTCTACCAGCACGATTGGGCTCCCATAAGGTGATGAACTGGAACGGATGTGCCCCTTGTGGAGCAGTTCTTGGATTTTTTGCTTGATCTCCTCATTCTCTAACTGAGAGTGACGATATACTATACCATTGGGTAGAGGTGCACCGGGGGTCAAATCGATGGGGTTCTTGACCTGGCAGTGCAGAGGTACCCCAGTAGGTGAGGAGAATATATCTAAGTATTCTTCCACGACCTTATCTACTTGCTTCTGCTGTGTGGCGAGATCGTCCGCATAGACCCTAGATGTGGCTGTGATCTTTTGCTTATTCTAAGAGAGAATCACGAAGAAGACAAACTTTCCCATATGAGATATGACCTTCCTACATTGCTTAGTAGAGATCAAGGAAATAGCACTAGGTGGGACTGCCTCAGGTATCCTCTACAATTTCCTGTTTAAAGTAATACTAACACTACGAGGCCTAGATTCATATATAGCATGATGTTTCCATAAATAAGGTTGGCCCAAAAGATCACAAACTTCGAGAGGAGAAACATCACACAATACCTCGTCTTTGAAGGGCTTGATGTCGTATGATAGTCGACACTGTTGGCTGACGCGGAGATCACTTCCTTGGCAGATCCATCCAATGGTGTAGGGTTGTGGGTGAGGCATTGTGGGCAGGGCCATCTGCTTGATGACCTCTGCAAATATGAGGTTCTTATGGCTACCGCTATCAATGATGAAGTGTAGCGGGGTGCCTTTTACCCACATTTGCGAATGGAAGAGGTGCTCTACTTCTTCTGGCTCATCTGTTTCACCAGGCTGGAGCTTGGTGGTAACAATGGTGGCACTGGGTTCCACGTCAATGATCTGTATTCCCCTTTTTGGTTCTGGCTCAGAGTCTGAATCCACATTTGATTTAGAGGCTTTCACTTTGGTCACCAGCGACTGCTTTGAGAGACAATCAACAGTGTTATGCCAAGGGCTCTTATGGAAGTCGCACCACTTTCCGGTATCTTTCTTTGTCTTTCTAGTGTCATTCTTTGCTTGTGGCTTGGAATGGTTTTCCTGATACTGTCCATATTTCTTTTTTCATTTGTTCTGTGGGTTGGGACCGCCCTTTTCTGGCTTTTGTTGTGATGGGTTCCCAGGCACAAATTGTTGTGTCTTTTGTTTGAGCTTCTGCTCAATTTTGACAGCATATTGGTAAGCCGCGCTGAAGGATGAGATGTCTAGAAATTCCATTTCGGTCTATATGTATCTATGTAGCGCACCTTGATACTTGAGAACCATATGTCACTCTGAATCTTTGATACCCATATTGGTGCACAAGGTATTTAATATATTTTTGAAATCTGGCACTGCTTGGTCTCTTTATTGCCATAGTGTGGTCTATTTGGTATATAAGTCGTCACAACTTCTGACAGGGTAGTATTGTTCCTTAATAACATCCCTGAATAAATCCCAGGTGGATGTGACTGTAAAAAATGAGGGTTCCTTTGTTTCCTTTTTCTCACAGAATGTTTCCCACCAATCTTTGACATGGGGGACAGCTTTGAGGAGCGCAAAAGTAATATTTTCTCTATTTAAGAAGTTATGGACAGAAAAATAACCTTCTAGTAGATTCGACCACTTGTCTACAGCATCTGTGTCTATCTGACCTTCAAATATAGGAATATTGAAGTTTATTTGTACCTTGAAGGGGGAGGCACCTCCACGCGAAGAAGATAACTTGCCTGTTGGTATTCGCTGAAGGATTTGCGCGAAACAATCCATCATCTCATTTCTCTGTTGCGTGAGGGATTCCTCAATCAACAGTTTGAAAGGATCTCCTATCTTGTCATATTTCTTTTCTCCTACCATGAGAGGTTGCTTGGGCGTGCGACATCTTTTGTCCTCAAGAGAAATAAGCTCAAGACCCAACTCTTTGTACTCTGACTTCATTGGGGATAGACATTAAGACGGCAAGGAGTAGAATGCTTTGATACCACTGATCCAGATTTTATGAGAAGAATGAATTGAATACATATTATTAATAGATTCTTAACACAAAATAACTGAGATACAATAAAATTGATTTTCTATTCATTAATAAAATAAGCTGAAATTGTAAATGCATCAGAAACAAGCTTGATGGAATGGTGTCGGCTTATCTCTGAGAAGAGATGCGACAGCTGCTCTCATTCAAAAGAATATGATCACAATGAGGCACTCCAAGGATTTTATAATAAACAAGAATGAAAAAAACCCTAGATATCCAAAAACCTAACCCTAGGAGATGAAGCGCCAAAAGTCATGTGGGCCCCATTTGGGTAAGTTAGTACATTAACTTCCCGATGTCGTAACTTTTGCATAAGATATTCGTTTTAGGTGTGTGATAGCCCATAGAAAAGGTATCATCGAGGATATTGATTTTGGGGCCTCAATCATGTCATAAGAGTTTATTGAGAAGCTTGATCCCAAAAAAACTTTATTTAGCCCCTCAAAATAGCCCCAAAAGTGAAAACTACTAAAAATAGTAAATTGCCAAAATTACCAAAAAATTGTTTTGAGCCAGTTGGAAAAGGTGGGTGGCTATCGATATCCATATGTGTCAATCCTCCCTCAGGAAAAAATTTTCTTCATTGCGTTGAGTTTCCCCATCAGATGAGGAAATTTCTGCTGAATTTGGCCCAGGTGAGCCACTTGCCTTGGTGCAAGCGCTGCCTTGCTTTAGCGACTCGACAAAGATGGATCCTTTGTTGTCGAGTTCCCTTGATCTGTGTGTCCACAATATGAACATTGGATTCCTATTGGATACAGTCGAGGTTGAGCTCTATTTGTGTAAGTTGTTCTTCTACGTCTGAGGTGTCCAATAATGGTGGGAAATAAGGGCGAAGGAGATCCACATTGAACACTCGGTGAAGGCCAAGGAAAGGAGGAATGTTGAGCTCAAAAGAATTATCCCCCAAGGCCTTGGTGATGGTGTACGGCCCATAATGGAGTGGGCTAAGCTTCTGATGGGGTCGTGTAAGGTATTCTTTCTATAAGTGCAACCAAACTTTGTCTCCCACCTAAAACTTATGTGGCACCCGATGTTGATCATGGCACTGTTTGTACTTGTCATTGAACTTCTGTAGGATATCCTAAACCTGTTGGTGGATGTGTTGGATCCTCTCAATGAAACAGGTTGCTTTTTCAGCTTTAGTTGAAACAGGAGATGAGTCGGTCGAGGTGATCGCAAGAGGAAGTGCAACATCTATAGGACCCAATGGTTGGAATCCCAACCCCACCTGAAAGGGGTTGTGGCCGGTTGAGCTATGCAGGGCTCAATTGTAGCTATGTTGGACATAGGGAAGGCTCTCATCCCATGTGTGAGGGTTATTTGCATTATATATGCGAGGGATATGTAAAACCATTCGATTTACGACCATGGTTTGGCCATATGTCTGGAGGTGGAATGTCGTGGATTTGGTTAGCTTGGTGTCTAGCAGTGACCAGAGGCTCGACCAGAATGTACTGAGAAATTGAATGTCCCTATCTGAGACAATGGTTTGTGGGAGTCCAAAATGTACCCAGACCAATTCAAATAATAGCTTGGTAATGGCCTCTGTTGTGATGCTCTTCTTGCAGGCAACCAGAATCACCATCTTAGAAAAGTGGTCAACAACCATAAAAACATAGTCATTTCCGCTTGGTGGATGGGAGGCCCGACATGTAGTACATTGAGATGGATTCCTATGGCCTATCAGGAGTAGGAAGAGGGGTGTATAGGCCCTGTTTCTTAGTGGTTGGTTTGGCAATAGCACAGGTAGTGCAGAATCTAAAATACTTGTTGACCTCCTGTCGGAGTTTCGGCCAGTAGAAATGTTTATTTAGCATTGCCACTATTTTTTCGACGCCAAGGTGTCCTAAAACCCAATTGTAGTGGGCTTCCCAGATCATCTTCACTCTCTCACTTGATGGAACACATATATGGCTCAGACAACACAACAACCCATCCTGAAGATAGAAATTATCAACAACTATGCTTGCACCCAACATTTGGTAGGTGGTGTCGAAGTCCAGGTCTATCTCATAGAGTTGGGGCCATCCAGAGGTATCATAGCTACAGGATTATAGCATCGTGGTGAGTTCCGCGACTGGTGGTCTGCTGGCACAATTGGAGATGCAATTGGTGCTTCCTATTTTATACTTTATGTTGAGATGGAATTACTGCAAGTATGTCGACCAATTTTGATGGTGGTCATTCTGCAATTTTCCTTGTGTCTGCATAAACTATAGTGGCTTATGATCAATGTGGATGACTGTCTCCTTCCCAAGAATGTAATGTCTCCACTGGCGGTAGGCTTGCACAATGGAGTACATTTCTTTGTCATAAGTAGGTTACTTACGGACAAGATCGGATAGTGTCTCACTATTATAGACCACAGGGTGGCAGTGCTAAGTGAGAACGGGGCCCATAGCATAGTCTGAAGCATCTGTCTCAATCCCAAATGGATGTTGCAGGTATGGTAGTGAAAGTACTAGTGATGAGCACAAGCACTGGTTCAAATCATCGAACACTTGTTGTGGGAACCGACCCCACGCAAATTTTACCCTACCACCACCCCTGGTGATTTGGTTGAGGACTGATGCAATATGGGAGAATCCCAACACAAACCTGCGGTAGAAATTGGCAAGGCCCAAGAAGCTCTGAAGATCAGTGAGTGTGGTTGGGGCTAGCTAGTCATAGATGACTTGTATCTTGGCTAGATCCACATGTACACCATGTTTATCAATGATTTATCCTAGGTAATGGACCATGTCCCTGCTGAAGGAGCATTTTTCCAAGTTGGCGTATAGCTTGTGCTGTTGCAGGGTGTGTAGAACATGTTGAATATGCTGCAAGTGTTCAGCCCAAGTCTTGCTGTAAATGAGAATGTCATCTAGATACACCACTACAAAATTATTGGTGAATGGTTGAAGGATATCATCCATCACCCTCATGAAAGTGGCTAGAGAATTTGTCAAACCAAACTGCATGACCAACCATTTAAAAAGGCCTCTCTTTTACTTGGAGGCAGTCTTCCATACATTTGTTTGTTTTGTTGGGACCTGGTGGTAGCCAGACTTTAGATCAATGTTACTGAAGTATTTAGCCCCCATGACTTGATCAAGGAAGTCGTCAATTTGGGGAATTGGGTACTGGTTTCTGACTGTGATTTTATTTAGAGCCCGGTAATCAATGCAGAGTCACCAGGTTCCATCTTTGTTCTCTACCAGCATGATTGGGCTCCCACAAGGTGATGAACTAGGATGGATGTTCTCTTTGTGGAGCAGTTCTTGGATTTGTTAGTTGATCTCCTCAATCTCTAACAGAGAGTGACGATGTACTAGACCATTGGGAACCAGTGCACCGGGGGTCATATCGATGGGGTTCTTGACCTGGCAGTGCAGAGGCACCCTGGTAGGTGAGGAGAATATATCTGAGTATTCTTCCTCGACCTTATCTACTTGCTTCTGCTATGTGGAGAGTTTGGGCGCAGAGAGCCTGGATGCGGCTGTGATCTTTCACTTATTTGGAGAGAGAATCATAAAGAAGACAAACTTTCCCATATGAGAGATGACCTTCTTGCATTGCTTAGAAAAGATCAAGGAAATAACACTAGGTGGGACTGCCTCAGGTATCCTCTACAATTTTCTGTTCAAAGTAATAATAACACTACGAGGCCTAGATTCATATACAACATGATGTTTCCATAAATAAGGTTGGACCAAAATATCACAAACTTTGAGAGGAGAAACATCACACAATACCTTGTCTTTGAAGGGCTTGATGTTGTATGATAGTCGACACTATTGGCTGACGTGGAGATCGCTTCCTTGGCAGATCCATCCAATGGTGTAGGGTTGTGGGTGAGGTGTTGTGGGAAGGGCCATTTGCTTGACAACCTCTGCAGAGATGAGGTTCTTCTGGGTACCGCTATCAACGATGAATTGCAATGAGGTGCCTTTTACCCACATTTGTGAATGGAAGAGGTGCTCTCCTTCTTCTGTCTCGTCTAGTTCACTAGGCTAGAGCTTGGTGGTAATAACAGTGGCACTGGGTTCCACGTCAATGATCCATCTTCCCCTTTATGGTTCTGGCTCAGAGTCTGAATCCACATCCGATTCAGAGGCTTTCACTTCGGCCACTAGCAACTGCTTTGAGAGAAAATCAACAGTGTTATTCCAAGGGCTCTTATGGAAGTCGCACCACTTCCCGGTATCTTTCTTTGTCTTTCTAGTGTCCTTCTTTTCTTGCGTCTTGGAATGGTTGTATTGATACTATCCATCTTTGGTCTGTCATTTGTTTTGTGGGTTTGGGTTGCCCTTTCCTGTATTTTGTTGTGAGGGGTTCCCAGGACCAAATTATCATGTCTTTTGTTTGAGCTTCTGTTCGATTTTGACGGTATATCGGTAGGCTTCACCCAAGGATGAGATGTCTAGAAATTCCATTTCGGTTTGGATGTATCTATGCAGAGCAATGCGATACTTGAGCACCATATGTCGCTCTGAATCTTTGATACCCAACTTGGTGTGCAAGGTATGGAAGATATTTGTGAAATCTGGCACTGCTTGGTCTCCTTCTTGCCACAGTGTGGTCTATTTGGTATATGAGTCATCATAACTTTCGACAGGGTAGCATTGTTCCTTAACAACATCCCTGAAGGAATCCCAGGTGGCTTTGACTATAAAAAATGAGGGTTCCTCTGTTTCCTTTTTCTCACAGAACGTTTCCCACCAATCTTTGACATGGGGGACAGCTTTGACGAGCACAAAAGTAATATTTTCTCTATTTAAGAAGTTATGGACAGAAAAATAACCTTCTAGTAGATTGAACCACTTGTCTATAGCATATGTGTCTATATAACCTTCAAATATAGGAATATTGAAGTTTATTTGTACCTTGAAGGGGGAGGCGCCTCTGCGCGAAGAAGATGCCTTGCCTGTTGGTAGACACCGAAGGATTTGCGTGAAACTATCGATCATCTCATTTCTCTGTTGCATGAGGGATTCCTCAATCAACAGTTTGAAAGGATCTCATGTCCCATCATATTTATTTTCTCCTACATGAGAGGTCACTTGGGCGTACGAGAGCTTTTGTCCTCAAGATAAACAAGGTCAAGACCCAACTCTTTGTACTCTGACTTCATTGGGGACATGCATTAGGACGACAAGGAGTAGACTGCTCTGATACCACTGATCCATATTTTATGAGAAGAAAAAAGTGAATACATATTATTAACAGATTCTTAGCACAAAATAACTGAGATACAGTAAAATTGATTTTCTATTCATTAATAAAATAAGCTGAAATTGTAAAATGCAGATGAAACAAGCTTGATGGAATGGTGGTGGCTTATCTCTCAGAAAAGATGTGATAGTTGCGGTCATTCGAAAGAATATGATTACAATGAAGCTATCCGGGAATTTTACAATAAACAGGAATGCCAAAATCCCTATACATCCAAAAACCTAACCCTAGGAGATGAAGCGCCAAAAGTCATGTGGGCCCCGCTTGGGTAAGTTAGTACATTAACTTTCCGGGGTCGTAACTTTTGCATACGATCTTCATTTTAGGCGTGTGATAGCCTGTAGGAAAGGTATCATCGAGGAGATTCATTTTGGGGCCTCAATCATGTCGCAAGAGTTTATTGAGAAGATGGATCCCCAAAAAACTTCATTTAGCCCCTCAAAATAGCCTCGAAAGTGAAAACTACTAAAAATAGTAAATTGCATAAATTGCCAAAAAACAGTTTTGATCCAGTTGGAAAATGTGGGTGGCCATCAATATCCATCTGTATCAATCCTCCCTCCTTAGGAAGCAATTTTCTTCATTGCATTGAGTTCCCCCATCAGATGAGGAAATTTTTGTTGAATTTGGCCCGGGTGAGCCACTTGCTTTCGTGTAAGAGCTGCCCTTCTTTGATGACTCGATAAAGATGGATCCTTTGTTGTCACATTCCCTTGATCTCTGTGTCCACAATATGATCGTTGGATCACTATTGGATGCAGTCAGGGTTGATCTCTATTTGTGTAAGTTGTTCTTCTATGTCTGAGGTGTCCAATAATGGTGGGAAATAAGGGCGAAGGAGATCCATATTGAACACTGGGTGCAGGCCAAGGAAAGGAGGAATGTTGAGCTCAAAAGAATTATCCCCGACGGCCTTGGTGATGGTGTATGACCCATAATGGAGTGGGTGAAGCTTCTGATGGGGTCGTGTAAGGCGTTCTTTCTGTAAGTGCAACCAAACTTTGTCTCCCACCTGAAACTTATGTGGCACCCGATGTTGATCATAGCGTTGTTTGTACTTATCATTGGACTTCTGTAGGATATCCTGAACCTGTTGGAGGATGTGTTGGATCCTCTCAATGAAACGGGTTGCTTTGTCATCCTTAGTTGGAACAGGAGATGAGTCAGTCGAGGTGATCGCAAGGGGAAGTGCAACATCTATGGGACCCAATGGTTGGAATCCCAACCTCACCTGAATGGGGTTGTGGTCGGTTGAGCTATGCGGGGCTCAGTTGTAGCTATGATGGACATAGGGAAGGCTCTCATCCCATGTGCAAGGGTTCTTTGCATTATACATGCGAAGGATATGCACAAAAATTCGATTTACGACCTCGGTTTGGCCATATGTCTGGGGGTGGAAGGTCATGGATTTGGTTAGCTTGGTGTCCAATAGTGACCAGAGGCTCGATGAACAAAAGTGGTCAAAAACCACAAAAACACAATCATTTTCCTGCTTGGTGGATGGGAGGCCCAACTTGTAGTCCATTGAGATGGATTCCCATGGCCAATCAGGAGTAGGAAGAGGGGTGTACAGGCCCTGTTTCTTAGAGGTTGGTTTGGAAATAGCGTAGGTAGTGCATGATCTAATAAACTTGCTGACCTCCTGTTAGAGCTTCGGCCAGTAGAAATGTTTATGTACCATCGCCACTATTTTTTCGATGACGAGGTGTCCTACCACCCAACTGTAGTGGGCTTCCCAGATCATCTTCGCTCGCTCACTTGATGGAACACAGATATGGCTCAAGTGACACAACAACCCATCCTGAAGATAGAAATTATCGACAACTATGTTTGCACCCAACATTTGGTAGGTGGTGGAAAAGTCCAGGTCTATCTCATAGAGTTGGGTCCATTCAGAGGTCTCATAGCTGAAAGATTATAGCACCGTGGTGAGTTCTGCGACTGGTGGTCTGCTGAGGCAATCAATGATGTGATTGGTGCTTCCTATTTTATACTTGATGTTGAGGTGGAATTGTTGCAAATATGTCGACCAATTTTGATTGTAGTCATTCTGCAATTTTCCTTATGTCTGCATAAACTGCAGTGGCTTATGATAAGTGTGGATAACTATCTCCTTCCCAAAAATGTAATGTCTCCACTGGTGGCAGGCTTGCACAATAGAGTATATTTCTTTGTCGTAAGTAGATGTCTCACTATGATAGACCATGGGGTGGCAGTGTTGAGTGAGAATGATGCCCACAACATAGTCTAAAGCATATGTCTCGATCCCAAATGGATGTTGCAGGTATGGTAGTGAAAGTATTGGCGATGAGCACAAGTGTTGATTCAAATCATCGAACACTTGTTGTTGGGACCGACCCAACGCAAATTTTTCCTTACCACCACCCCTGGTGATTTGGTTGAGGGCTGATGCAATATGGGAGAATTCCAACACAAACCTGCAGTAGAAAATGGCAAGGCCCAAGAAGCTCTGAAGCTCAGTGAGTGTGGTTGGAGCTGGCCAGTCATGGATGACTAGTATCCTGGCTAGATCCACATGTACACCATGTTGATCAATGATGTAGCCTAGGTAATGGACCCTGTCCCTGCTGAAGGAGCATTTTTCCAAGTTGGCATATAGCTTGTGTTGTTGCAGGGTGTGTAGAACCTGTTGAATATGCTGCAAGTGTTCGGCCCAAGTCTTGCTATAAATGAGAATGTCATCCAGATACATCACTACAAAATTATTGATGAATGGTCAGAGGATATCGTCCATCATCCTCATGAATGTGGCTGGAGAATTTTTCAAACCAAAGGGCATGACCAACCATTCAAAAAGGCCTCTCTTTGTCTTGGAGGTAGTCTTCCATACATCTATTTGTTCTATCGGGACCTGGTGGTAGCCAGACTTCAGATCAATCTTATCGAAGTATTTATCCCCCATGAGTTGATCAAGGAGGTCATCGATTCAGGGAATTGGGTACCGTTTTCTGATTGTAATTTTATTCAAAGCTTGGTAATCAATGCCGAGTCACCAGGTTCCATCTTTGTTCTCCACCAGCACAATTGGTTTTCCGCAAGGTGATGAAGTGGGACAGATGTGCCCTTTGTGGAGAAGTTCTTAGATTTGTTGCTTGATTTCCTCTTTCTCTAATAGAGAGTGATGATATACTAGACCATTGTGAAGCGGTGCACCAGGGGTCAGATCGATGGGGTTCTTGACCTGGCAGTGCAGAGGTACACTGGTAGGTGAGGAGAAGATATCTGAGTATTCTTCCATGACCTTCTATACTTGTTTCTACTGTGTGGAGTGGTCGGCTGTAGAGACCCTGGATGTGGCTATGATATTTTGCTTATTTTGAGAGAGAATCACAAAGAAGACAAACTTTCTTGTATGAGAGATGACCTTCTTGCATTACTTAGCAAAGATCAAGGAAATAGCACTAGGTGGGACCGCCTCAGGTATCCTCTACAATTTCCTTTTCAAAGTAATAATAACACTACCAGGCCTAGATTAATATACAACATGATGTTTCCATAAATAAGGTTGGCCCAAAATATCACAAACTTCGAGAGGAGAAACATCACACAATACCTCATCTTTGAAGGGCTTGATGTCGTATGATAGTCGACATTGTTGGCTGACGTAGAGATCGCTTCCTTGGCAGATCCATCCAATGGTGTAGGGTTGTGGGTGAGGCATTGTGGGAAGTTCCATTTGCTTGATGACCTCTGTAGAGATGAGGTTCTTCTGGCTACCACTATCAACGATGAATTGCAGCGGGGTGCCTTTTACCCACATTTGTGAATGGAAGAGGCGCTCTCCTTCTTTTGGCTTGTCTGGTTCACTAGGCTAGAGCTTGGTGGTAATAACGGTGGCACTGGGTTCTGCATCAATGATTCATCTTCTCCTTTTTGGTTCTAGCTCAGAGTCTGAATCCACATCTGATTCAGAGGCTTTCACCTCTGCCACCAACGACTTCTTTGAGAGACAATCAATAATGTTATGCCAAGGGCTCTTATGGAAGTCACACCACTTCCCGGTATCTTTCTTTGTCTTTCTAGTGTCCTTCTTTGCTTGCATCTTGGAATGATTGTCTTGATATTGTCCATCTTTGGTCTGTCATTTTTTCTATGGGTTGGGGCTGCACTTTCCTGGATTTTGTTGTGAGGGGTTCCTAGGAACAAATTGTCGCGTCTTTTGTTTGAGCTTCTGCTTGATTTTGATGGCATATCGGTAGGCCATGCCCAAGGATGAGATGTATAGAAATTCCATTTCAGTTTGGATGTATCTATGCAAAGCACCACGATACTTGAGCACCAGATGTCACTCTGAATCTTTGATACCCAGCTTGGTGTGCAAGGTATGGAATATATTTGTGAAATCTGGCACTGCTTGGTCTCTTTCTTGCCACAGTGTGGTCTATCTGGTAAATAAGTCGTCATAAATTTCGACAGGATAGTATTGTTCCTTAATAGCATCCCTGAAGGAATCCCAGGTGGCTATGACTGTAAAAATTAGGTTTCCTATGTTCCCTTTTTCTCACAGAACATTTCCCACCAATCTTTGACATGGGGCACAGCTTTGAGGAGCGCAAAAGTAATATTTTCTGTATTTAAGAAGTTATGGACCGAAAAATAACCTTCTAGCAGATTCAACCACTTGTATACAACATCTATGTCTATATGACCTTCAAATATAGGAATATTGAAGTTTATTTGTACCTTGAAGGGGGAGGTGCCTCGGCACGAAGAAGATGTCTTCCCTGTTGATAGTCGCCGAAGGATTTGTGCGAAACTATCCATCATCTCATTTCTCTGTTGTGTGAGGGATTCCTCAATCAACAGTTTGAAAGGATCTCCTATCCCATCATCTTTCTTTTCTCTTTCCATGAGAGGTCGCTTGGGCATGTGAGAGATTTTTTCCTCAAGAGAAACAAGCTCAAGACCCAACTCTTTGTACTCTGACTTCATTGGGGACATGCATTAAGATGACAAGGAGCAGACCGCTCTAATACCACTGATCCAAATTTTATGAGAAGAATGAAGTGAATACATATTATCAACAGATTCTTAACACAAAATAAATAAGATACAGTAAAATTGATTTTCTATTCATTAATAAAATAAGATGAAATTGTAAAATGCAGCGGAAACAAGCTTGATGGAATGGTGGTGGCTTATCTCTGAGAAGAGATGTGACAGTTGTGCTCATTCGAAAGAAGATGATTACAATGAGGCTCTCCAAGGCTTTTACAATAAACAGGAATGCAAAAAACCCTAGACATCCAAAAACCTAACCCTAGGAGATGAAGCGCCAAAAGTCATGTGGGGCCCCGTTTGGGTAAGTTAGTACATTAACTTCCCCGGGTCGTAACTTTTGCATACGATCTTCATTTTAGGTGTGTCATAGACCGTAGGAAAGGTATCATCGAGGAGATTCATTTTTGGGCCTATCTCATGTCATAGGAGTTTATTGAGAAGCTTGATCCCAAAAAAAATTCATTTAGCCCCGAAAATGAAAACTACTAAAAATAGTAAATTGCCAAAATTGCCAAAAAACTATTTTGAGAAAGTTGGAAAAGGTGGGTGGCCATCAATATCCATATGTATCAATCCTCCCTCCTTAGGAAGCAATGGTCTTCATTGCGTTGAGTTCCCCCACAAGATGAGGAAATTTCTGTTGAATTTGGCCCAGGTGAGCCACTTGTCTTGGTGCAAGAGCTTCCCTGCTTTGACGACTCGATAAAGTTGGATCCTTTGCTATCGAGTTCCCTTGATTTGTGTGTCCACAATATGATCATTCGATTCCTATTGGATGCAGTCGAGGTTGAGCTCTATTTGTGTAAGTTTTTCTTCTACATCTGAGGTGTCCAATAATGGTGGGAAATAAGGGCGAAGGAGATCCACATTGAACACTGGGTGCAGGCCAAGGAAAGGAGGAATGTTGAGCTCAAAAGCATTATCCCCCACAGCCTTGGTGATGGTGTACGACCCATAACGGAGTGGGTGAAGCTTTCTATGGGTCATGTAAGGCATTCTTTCTGTAAGTGCGACCAAAATTTGTCTCCCACCTGAAACTTATGTGGCACTCGATGTTAATCATGGCGTTGTTGGTACTTGTCATTAGACTTTTGTAGGATATCATGAACTTGTTGGTGGATGTGTTGGATTCTCTCAATGAGTTGGTTTTATTTGTCAGCTTTAGTTGGAATAATAGATGAGTCAGTTGAGGTGATCCCAAGGGGAAGTGCAACATCTATGGGACCCAATGGTTGGAATCCCAACCCCACGTGAAAGGGGTTGTGGCCAGTTGAGTTATGCAGGGCTCAATTAGAGCTATGATGGACATAGGGAAGGCTCTCATCCCATGTGCGAGGGTTCTTTCCATTATACATGCAAAGGATATGCACAACCATTCATTTTACGACCTCATTTTGACCATATGTCTGGGGGTGGAACGTTGTGGATTTGGTTAGCTTGGTGTCCAGCAGTGACCAGAGGCTCGACCTAAATGTGCTGAGAAATTGAATGTCCCTATCTGAGACAATGGTTTGTGGGAGTCCAAAATGTACCCAGACCCATTCAAAGAAGATCTTGGTAGTGGCCTCTACTATGATTCTCTTCTTCTCTGCAACGAGAATTGCCATCTTAGAAAAGCGATCAACAACCACAAAAACACAGTCATTTCTCTGCTTCGTGGACGGGAGGCCCAACATGTAGTCCATTGAGATTGATTCCCATGGCCTGTCAGGAGTAGGAAGAGGGGTGTACAAGTCCTATTTCTTAGTGGTTGGTTTGGAAATAGTGTAGGCAGTGTAGGATCTGATATACTTACTGACCTCCTGTCGGAGTTTCAACCAGTATAAATGTTTCTATAGCATTGCCACTATCTTTTCGACACCGAAGTGTCCTGCCACTCGACTGTAGTGGGATTCCCAGATCAGCTTCGCTCACTCGCTTGATGGAACACAGATATGGCCCAGACGACACAACAACCCATCCTGAAGATAGAAATTATCGACAACTATGTTTGCACCCAAAATTTGGTAGGTGGTGGCGAAGTTTGGGATTGTTATTGCTCAGTTTGTAGTTTAGGTCATAGACTAGAGGATAAGGGTCAAACTTGCGTAACTGGGACCTACCCCACCCAATGTCACCACAATGGGGAGGTCCTTTCTATTTAGGGTGGCTAAGCCCAAGGGAGACGTCCCTGGCAATCTGGGGTTTGAAAGGAAAAGGCTCAAAGGATTAAGGCTAGTTTCCCCTTCACAGATTACCACCCAGAAGATAGTCAAGTAAAGAATAAGCACAGAAAATGCACCTTCTTGCGAGACAAGACAACAATGAAACTAGTACATTCAATAATGGTTAATACTTCATAAATCAATGACTATCAAAGATTAATGTATATGAGCATATACAACATTAAATATTAACGAAGTCAATGTTTGCAATAATGACAATGGCAATATAATGTTACTTGTCAATAAACACTAGAATAATATAGCATCTAATGAGAAATGATTTATCCTTGAATTAAATCAATACATTAAATGTCATTAGTTCCTCATATACAATATATGGATGCATTAATATCCTAGGGATGACATCATCTTTCTTTAGGGTTAGCAATGTAATAGACAAAGAAGGTCAACGTTTTGCTAATTAGCCAATGAAAATTACCAATTCATCAATATCTATCACAAGATGACCGAGCCAATAGTATTTCCAATCAACAAAAGCTCAATAAAGGCATAACGTCATCGTTTATTGTTGAGTTAGAGGGTTTGCTACGTCAGGTCTGACGTCATCCCTAATTAGTTGCGTTAGGGTTAGTTAGGGTTTAAAAATTTGAAAGTTTGAAAGATGAATTTGCATGACAAGCTTAACATTGGAAAGAATACCAGTGCCTTAGGGTAATATGGAGTCAAAAGTAAGGGCAAAATCTCAGGAGGATTAAAATTTAAAGACTAGAAGGTTAGGTTCTATGGTGTTGCAATGGTAGGGCCCTAGAATCAAAACCCTAAAGGAAGGAGGCTCATTCTGGTGTTGTTTAAGAAAGGCCTCATGCTCCTTCCTGTTTCTCTAAATACTCTTGGAAAAATGGCTAGATTTAAAGTACAAGTCTAAAGGAGAAAAGTGTTGCAGGAGCAAGGTTCTTCAAACCCTAGAAGTTTAAAACCCCAGGTGTAGAATTAACTAGGCCTAGAACGTCTCCTCTATTCAACCTATACTTTAATGCTAACTTAGAAAAAGAGAGATAAGTGTAGCAATGACTAGGCTACATCTTCCTTTATCAATGGCTAAAACAAGTTTCTCAAGCATGGGGACATATAGCAATGACCTACCGGTGTGCTTGCTACCTAGGGTTTCAAGATTTAGCAATATAATAGCAATGATATAGAAAATGTAAGAAATTAAACCTACAACCATTCATTTAAGAAGTTTTGCATGAAAAATTTATTTACAAATCATGAAGAATGCTTAATCAAACCCTAGTTGTAAACCTTCCATGAGAGAAAACACCATAAATGCCAAGAAGAATCCTCCAATAAGAGTTGTGCCTCACTTCCAAGACCAAATATACCAAGCAAAAGACTAAAATTTGATCTCTCACAAGAGAGTGAGTTGTGTTATATTTAAAATGAGGAGAAACGTCCTCTATTTATACCAATCCATGACCTTTCAATTAAAAAATAGGTCATTAAAATAGCCAACAAGGCTGACTATAAGATTTACACTATTTTTACATTAACTGCTAGAAAATTTTCATAATATGAGCAAAAAGAGGGACGTCAAGCCCTTTTGAGGGAGACGTTGACCCTTTTTTGGGCAAATACAGCATCTAGAAACCAAACATTGGCCCTTCTAGGGCTCCTCCAAGCTTCCACACTTGCCAAATGACCTCAGCACACTGCCATATGCTCTAGACAATGTCCCGCTCTCCCAGGTGACGTCCTATCCATCAAAGGCAAACATTCCATCTACAGTGAGTGATTCCCCCTAGGTCGGACTCTGCCGAAGTGTCCTGGGTGGAACGTCCTTCTTTCTTCTCGTGTAATGGCTCATCATAATGTTTTCCTGTCTCTTCCATCCCAACAACCATCTGATGGGCTCTTCAGCCCCATGGAGGTCTGAGCTAATCATATCCCCATGTGTACCGATCCACTGGTACCTGTCCGTCGAGTATGGTCCTGCACATCAAAAACTTCACCCTCCATGGGCTCATCAGTCCTCGGGATCATAGCAATGTCAATCATATTTCATCATTAAATTTATCAAATACATGCATAAAACTCCTAGCCTATCCTCTAAGAGCTCAAAGACATTACACTGATCTACTATACAAAGTTGGAGAAATGGACAGAACAACCTATTGGGCCAATATCCATAAGAAAAGGAAAGTTTCCACAGAAGATCATTCAAGCCATGTACATGAAGTGACATGGTTTAAGGAATGTCCAGTTATGGTGAAGACCAGGGGTAAGTATTGTCCGTGGGTGCCTTTGTAGGAGGTGAGATGTACCCATCATGGATGCACTTTTTCCAAGCCCCTTTATTGCCTTTATTCTTTATTTATTGATTTTTCTTTCCTTTTACTTCAAGGTCTGACCAGAGGACACTTCCTTGGCGTGGTGACCAGAGCTGACAGTGTTACCCACTGGTATTTTCACAGAAATGATAAGG
>ML782897.1:842522-854593 GCA_009831015.1 Picea engelmannii | reverse complement strand
CTTGGCCATGCAACCAAAGGTCATTGCCCTGGCGTGGTGACCAGATAATGGCAATGTCATACTGCTAGATACTTATGAACATAATGGGCCGGCTCGTGATGAGACCTCCCATCCTCTTGGTTAGGTCTTGTTTTTGTTATTTTATTCGGGTCCCTTTGTTTCTTATCGAGAGGCCTTTTATTGCCTTCTCAGGGATCCCTGGGCGAAGCATCTCTAGGTTTTATTTCCTATGGCTTTTATCTTTTACCAACTACTTTTACCCCCTGGGCCGTTAGCCCCTTCTTTCCACAGGACAAAGTGTAACCCTCAAAGGTCATTCTAATGGCCAGACTAGGGGAATGGGATGGATGTATAGGAGATAAGATGTAAAGTGATAGAATGGTGGGAGCGGACGATGGCTCTGCAAATCCCCCCTGGTGGCTAACCAAAACCCATAAATACAAGCTTGCTAGGGCACCCCGTTAGTCCCCCCAACAATGGTCAAGTGGACTAGTGTAAGATCCAAGTAGTTATCAGAAATGTAAGGAACCTGATGCATATATAAGAAAGTTATAACGATCAAACATGACACATACCATGACACCTTGGACCAATTACTTCATGGAGAAAGAGTCTTCTATGATGCAAGTCCAAGATGATGGTGATGGAAGCTGCTACTACTAACAGAACAAGTCTGGTGAAGAAGAAGAAGGATCGGCCCTCCAGGGCCATGATCAAGTCAATCCTGCTCTCGGTACTCCATGTCTAGGACCTGTGGGCCTTGAGACATGATCTCCTAGTTATCCCTAGAAAATGAGGATAACATGGACTATCTCATAGAGTTGGGGTCATCCAGAGGTCTCATGGCCACAAGAGTCTAGCACTATGGTAAGTGTCGTGACTGGTGGTTTGCTGAGGAAATCAGTGACGCGATTGGTGATTCATGTTTTATACTTGATGTTGAGGTGGAATTGTTGTAAGTATGTGGACCACTTTTGATGGGGGTCATTCTGCAATTTTCCTTGTGTCTTCATAAACGACAGTGGCTTATGATCAATGTGGATCACTGTCTCCTTCCCAAGAATGTAATGTCTCCACTGGCGGTAGGCTTTCACAATGGAGTACATTTCTTTATCGAAAGTAGGGTACTTACGGACAACATCGAATAGTGTCTTACTATGATAGGCCATGGGGTGGTCGTGCTGAGTGAGAACGGAGCCCACAGCATAGTCTAAAGCATCTGTCTTGATCTCAAAGGGATGTTGTAGGTCTAGTAGAGAAAGTATTGGGGATGAGCATAAGCGCTGCTTCAAATCATATAACTCTTGTTGTTGGGACCAGACCCACACGAATTTTGCCTTACCACCACCCCTGGTGATTTGGCTTAGGGCCCATGCAATATGGGAGAATCCCAACAAAAAACTGCGGTAGAAATTGGCAACGACCAAGAAGCTCTAAAGCTCAGTGAGTTTGTTTGGGGCTGGCTAATCACGAATCATTGGATCTTGGCTGGATCCACATGTACACCATGATGATCAATGATGTACTCTAGGTAATGGACCCTCTCCATGCCGAAGGAGAATTTTTCCAAGTTGGCGTATAGCTTGTGCTGCTACAAGGTGTGCAAAACCTGCTGAATATGTTGCAAGTGTTCGACCCAAGTCTTATTGTAAATGAGAATATCATCTAGATACACCACTACAAAATTATTGGTGAATGGTTAGAGGATATCGTCCATCATCCTCATGAAATTGGTCGGAGCATTTGTCAAACCAAATGTCATGACCAACCATTCAAAAAGTCCTTTCTTTAACTTGGAGGTGGTCTTCCATACATCTATCTATTCTATCGGGACCTGGTGGTAGCCAAACTTCAGATCAATCTTACTGAAGTATTTAGCCCCTGTGAGTTCATCAAGGAGGTCGTCGATTCAAGGAATCGGGTACCAGTTTATGTCTGTGATTTTTTTCAGAGCTCGGTAATCAATGCAGAGTTACCAGGTTCCATCTTTCTTTTCTACCAGCATGATTGGGCTCCCGCAAGGTGATGAGATGGGAGATATGTGCCCTTTTTGGAGAAGTTCTTGGATTTGTCGCTTGATATCCTCATTCTCTAACAGAGAGTGACGATATACTAGACCATTATATAGCGGTGCACCGTGGGTCAAATCGATGGGGTGCATTACCTGGTAGTGTAGAGGTACCCTAGTAGGTGAGAAGAAGATATCCGAGTATTCTTACATGACCTTATATACTTTCTTCTTTTGTGTGGAGAGGTCGGCTGCAGAGACCCTGGATGTGGTTGTGATCTTTTTCTTATTCTGAGAGAAAATCACGAAGAAGACAAACTTCCCCATCAGAGAGATGACCTTCCTGCATTTCTTAGCATAGATCAAGGAAATAGAACAAGGTGGCACTACCTCAGGTATCCTGTACAATTTCCTGTTCAAAGTAATAATAACACTATGAGGCCTAGATTCATATACATCATGTCATTTCCATAAATAAGGTTCACCCAAAAGAACATCACAGACTTTGAGAGGAGAAACATCATACAATACCTCGTCTTTGAAGAACTTGATGACGTATGACAATCGACATTGTTGGCTGACGCAAAGATCGCTTCCTTGGCGGAGCCATCCAATGGCGTAGGGTTGTGGGTGAGGCGTTTTGGGTAGGGCCAGCTAATTGATGACCTTTGTAGAGATGAGGTTCTTTTGGCTACCGCTATCAACGATGAAGTGCAGCGGGGTGCCTTTTACCCACATTTGCGAATGGAAGAGGTGCTCTCCTTCTTCTGGCTCGTCTAGTTCACCAAGATGGAGCTTAGTGGTAGCAACGGTGGCACCGGGTTCCATGTCAATGATCTCTCTTCCCCTTTCTGGTTCTATCTCAGAGTCTAAATCGGCATCTTATTCAAAGGCTTTCACTTTGGCCACCTGCGACTACTTTGAGCGACAATTAGCAATGTTATGCCAAGGGCTCTTATGGAAGTCGCACCACTTCCTGGTATCTTTCTTTGTCTTTCCAGTGTCCTTCTTTACTTGTGGCTTGGACTGGTTGTCCTAATACTGTCCATATTTTGTCTATCCTTTTTTCTGTGGGTTGGGGCCACCCTTTCCTGACTTTGTTGTGAGGGGCTCCCAAGCCCAAATTGTTGCGTCTTTTGTTTGAGCTTCTGCTCAATTTTGACATCATATCAGTAGGTCACGCCCAAGGATGAGATGTCTAGAAATTCTATTTATATCTGGATGTATCTATGCAGAGAACCATGATACTTGAGCATGAGATGTCTCTCTGAATCTTTGATAGCCAGCTTGGTGCGCAAGGTATGGAAGATATTTGTGAAATCTTTCACTTCTTGGTCTCTTTCTTTCCGCAGTGTGGTCCATTTGGTATATAAGTTGTCATAACTTTCGACAGGGTAGTATTGTTCCTTAATAGCATCCCTAAAGGAATCCCAAGTGGCTATGACTGTAAATAATGAGGGTTCCTCTGTTTCCTTTTTCTCACAGAACGTTTCCCACCAATCTTTGACATGGGGGACGGCTTTGAGGAGCGCAAAAGTAATATTTTCTCTATGTAAGAAGTTATGGAAATTAAAATACCCTTCTAGTAGATTCAACCACTTGTCTATAGCATCTGCATCCATCTAACCTTCAAATATAGGAATATCGAAGTTTATTTGTACCTTGAAGGGGGTGGCACCTCCGCTTGAAGAAGATGCCTGCCTGTTGGTAGCCGCAGAAGGATTTGCGCGAAACTATCCATCATCTAGTACCTTTGTTGCGTGAGGGATTCCTCAATCAACAATTTGAAAGGATATCCTGTCATGTCATCTTTATTTTCTCCTACCATGAGAGGTCGCTTGGGGGTGTGAGAGCTTTTGTCCTCAAAATAAACAAGCTCAAGACCCAACTCTTTGTACTCTGACCTCGTTGGGCACATGCATTAAGACGACAAGGATAAGATCGCTCTGATACCACTGATCCGTATTTTATGAGAAAAATGAAATGAATACAAACTACTAATAGATTCTTAACACAAAATAACAGAGATACAATAAAACTGGTTTTCTATTCATTAATAAAATAAGTTGAAACTGTAAAATGCAGCAGAAACAAGCTTGTTGGAATGGTGGTGACTTATCTCTTAGAAGAGATGTGACAGTTGTGCTCATTCGAAAGAAGATGATTGCAATGAGTCTCTCTAGGACTTTTACAATAAACAGGAATGGCAAAAACCTAGACATACAAAAACCTAACCCTAGGAGATGAAGCGCCAAAAGTCATGTGGACCCCATTTGGGTAAGTCAGTACATTAACTTCTCGGGGTCGTAACTTTGCATACGATCTTTGTTTTAGTAGTATGATAGCCCGTTGGAAAGGTATCGTCGAGGAGATTCATTTTGTTGACACAATCATGTAATAGGCCATAATTGAGAAGCTCAATCCCAAAAAACCTTCATTTAGGCCCTCAAAATGGCCCCGGAAGTGAGAACTGCTAAAAATAGTAAATTGCCAAAATTGCCAGAAAACTATTTTGAGCCATTTGGAAAAGGTGGGTGGCCACCAATATCCATCTGGATCAATCCTCCCTCCTTAGGAAGCAATGGTCTCCATTTCCTTGAGTTCTCCCATAAGATGAGGAAATTTCTGCTGAATTTGGCCCTAGGTGAGCCACTTGCCTTGGTGCAGGAGCTGCCCTGCCTTGATGACTCGATAAAGTTGGATCCTTTGCTATCAAGTTTCCTTGATCTATGTGTCCACAATATGATCATTGGATTCCTGTTGGATGCAGTCAGGGTTGAGATCGGTTGGTGTCAGTTGTTCTTCTACGTCTAAGGTGTCCAATAATGGTGGGAAATAAGGGCGAAGGAGATCCACATTGAACACTGGGTGCAGGCCAAGGAAAGGAGGAATGTTGAGCTCAAAAGAATTATTCCCCACAGACTTGGTAATAGTGTACGATCCATAATGGAGTGGGTAAAGCTTCTGATGGGGTCCTGTAAGGCGTTCTTTCTACAAGTGCAACCAAACTTTGTCTCCCACTTGAAACTTATGTGGCACCCGATGTTGATCATGGTGTTGTTTGTACTTGTCATTGGACTTCTGTAGGATATCCTAAACCTATTGGATGATGTGTTAGATCGGATCAATGAACCTTGTGGCTTTGTCAGCTTCAGTTGGAATAGGATATGAGTCGGTTGAGGTGACCGCAAGGGGAAGTGCAACATCTATGGGAGACAATGGTTGGAATCCCAACCCCACCTAAAAGGGGTTGTGGTCGGTTGAGCTATGTAGGGCTCGGTTGTAGCTATGATAGACATAGGGAAGGCTCTCATCCCATGTGCGAGGGTGATTTGCATTATACATGTGAAGGATATGCACAATCATTCGATTTACGACCTCGGTTTGGCCATCTATCTGGGGGTGGAAGGTCATGGATTTGGTTAGCTTGGTGTCCAGCAGTGACCAGAGGCTCGACCAGAATGTGCTAAGAAATCTACTGTCCCTATCTGAGACAATGGTTTTTGGGAGTCCAAAATGTACCCAGACCCGTTCAAAAAATATCTTGGCAATGGCCTCTGCTGTGATGCTCTTCTTGCAGGCATCTATAATCGTCATCTTAGAAAAGAGGTCAACAACCACAAAAACGTAGTCATTTCCCCGCTTGGTGGATGGAAGGCCTAACATGTAGTCCATTGATATGGATTCCCATGGCCTGTTTGGAGTAGGAAGAGGGGTGTACAGGCCTTGTTTATTAGTGGTTGGTTTGGCAATAAAGCAGGCAGTGCAAGATCTGATATACTTGCTCATCTCCTGTCAGAGTTTCGGCCAGTAGAAATGTTTTTGTAGCATCACCACTATCTTTTCAACACCGAAGTGTCCTACAACTTGACTGTAGTGGAATTCTCATATCATCTTTGCTCACTCACTTGATGGAACATATATATGGCCCAAACAACACAACAACCCATCCTGAAGATAGAAATTATCGACAACTATGTTTTCACCCAACATTTGGTAGGTGGTGGCGAAGTCTGGGTCTATCTCATAGAGTTGGGGCCATCCAGAGGTATGCTGAGGCAATCGACGATGTGATTGGTTCTTCTTGTTTTATACTTGATGTTGAGGTGGAATTGTTGTAAGTATGTGGACCACTTTTGATGGCGGTCATTCTGCAATTTTCCTTATGTCTGCATAAACTGCAGTGGCTTATGATCAGTGTGGATGACTCTCTTCTTCCCAAGAATATAATGTCTCCACTAGTGGCCAGCTTGCACAATGGAGTACATTTCTTTGTCGTAAGTAGGGTACTTATGGACAACATCAGATAGTGTCTCACTATGATAGGCCATGGGGTGGTTGTGTTGAGTGAGAATGGCGCCCATAGCATAGTCTGAAGCATTCGTCTCGATCTAAAAGAGATGTTGTAGGTCTGGTAGTGAAATTACTAGGGATGAGCACAAGCACTGCTTCAAATCATTGAACACTTGTTGTTGGGACCGGCCCCACGCAAATTTTTCCTTACCACCACCCCTGGTGATTTGAATGAGGCCCCGTACAATATTGGAGAATCCAAACACAAACCTGTTGGCAAGGCCCAAGAAGCTCCAAAGCTCAGTGAGTGTGGTTGGGGTTGGCCAGTCATGGATGAATTGGATATTGGCTGGATCCACATGTACACCATGTTGATCAATGATGTAGCCTAGGTAATGGACCTTGTCCATGCTGAAGGAGAATTTTTCCAGGTTGAGGTATAGCTTGTGCTGTCGTAGGGTGTGCAGAATCTATTGAATATGATGCAAGTGATTGGCCCAGGTCTTGTTGTAAATAAGAATGTCATCCAGATACACCACTACAAAATTATTGGTGAATGGTCAGAGGATATCATCAATCATACTCATGAAAGTGGTTGGAGAATTTGTCAAACCAAAGGGCATGACCAACCATTCAAAAAGGCCTTCCTTTGACTTGGAGGCAGTTTTCCATACATCTGTCTATTGTATCGGGACCTGGTGGTAGCCAGACTTCAGATCAATCTTACTGAAATATTTATCCCCGTGAGTTGATAAAGGAGATCATCGATTCTGGGAATCAAGTACTGATTTTTGAATTTGATTTTATTCAAAGCCCGGTAATCAATGTAGAGTCGCTAGGTTCCATATTTCTTCTGTACTATCACGATTGGGCTCCTGCAAGGTGATGAGATAGAATGGATGTGCCCTTTGTGGAGTAGTTATTGGATTTGTCACTTGATCTCCTCATTCTCTAACAGAGAGCGACGATATACTGGACCATTGGGAAGTGGTGCTTGACCTAGAAGTGCAGAGGTACCCTAGTAGGTGAGGAGAAGATATCTGAGTATTCTTCCATGACCTTATCTACTTGCTTCTGCTATGTGGAGAGGTCGGTCGCAGAGACTCGAGATGTGGTTGTGATCTTTCTCTTATTCTAAGAGTGAATCATGAAGAAGACAAACTTCCTCGTCTCAGAGATGACCATCCTACATTGCTTAGCAGAGATCAAGGAAATAGCACTAGCTGGGACTACCTTAGGTATCCTATACAATTTCTTGTTCAAAGTAATAATAACACTATGAGGCCTAGATTCATATATAGCATGAAGTTTCCATAAATAAGGTTGGCCCAAAAGAACATTACAAACTTCGAGAGGAGAAACATCACACAATACCTCGTCTTTGAAGGGATTGATGTCGTATGACAGTCGACATTGTTGGTTGATGCGAAGATCTCTTTCTTGGCGGAGCCATCCAATGGTGTAGGGTTGTGGGCAAGGCCAGCTTCTTGACAACCTATGAAGAGATGAGGTTCTTTTGGCTACCACTATCAAGGATGAACTACAGCGAGGTTCCTTTTACCCACATTTTCGAATGGAAGAGGCGCTCTCCTTCTTCTGGCTCGTCTGGTTCACTAGGATGGAGCTTGGTGATAGAAACAGTGGCACTGGGTTCCGCATCAATGATCCTTCCTTCCCTTTCTAGTTCTGGATCAGAGTCTGAATCCGCATCTGATTCAGAGGCTTTCACTTCGACCACCAGCAACTGCCTTGAGCGACAATCAACAATGTTATGCCAAGGGGTCTTATGGAAGTCGCACCACTTCCCCGTATCTTTCTTTGTCTTTCCAGTTTCCTTATTTTCTTGCGGCTTGGACTGGTTATCCTGATACTGTCCATATTTTCTTTGTCCTTTGTTCTATGGGTTGGGTCCACCTTTTCCTGGCTTTTGTTGGGAATGGTTCCGAGGCCCGAATTGCTGCGTCTTTTATTTGAGCTTCTTCTCGATTTTGACGGCATATCGGTAGGCCTTGCCCAAGGATGAGATGTCTAGAAATTTCATTTTGGTATGTATGTATCTATGCAGAGCACCACGATACTTGAGCACCAGATGTCGCTCTGAATCTTTGATACCCAGCTTGTTGCGCAAGGTGTGGAAGATATTTGTGAAATCTGGCACTGCTTGGTCTCTCTCTTGCTGTAGTGCGGTCCATTTGGTATATAAGTCACCATAACCTCTAGAAGGGTAGTATTGTTCCTTAATATCATCCCTGAAGGAATCCTAGGTGGCTGTGACTGTAAATAATGAGGTTTCCTCTGTTTCCTTTTCCTCACATAATGTTTCCCACCAATCTTTGACATGGGGGACGACTTTGAGGAACGCAAAAGTAATCTTTTCTCTATTTGAGAAGTTATGGATAGAGAAATACCCTTCTAGCATATTCAACCACTTTTCTACAATAACTGCATGTGTCTGAACTTGAAATATACAAATATCAAAGTTTATTTGTACCTTGAATGGGGTGGCGTCTCCGCTCGAAGAAGATGCCTCGCCTGTTGGTAGCCGTCGAAGGATTTGCGTGAAACTATCCATCATCTCGTTCCTCTGTTGTGTGAGGGATTCCTCAATCAATAGTTTGAAAGGATATTTTGTCTCGTCAACTTTCTTTTCTCTTGCAATGAGAAGTCGCTTGGGCGTGCGAGAGATTTTTTCCTCAAGAGAAACAAGCTCAAGACCCAACTCCTTGTACTCTGACCTCGTTGGGCACATGCATTAAGACGACAAGGAGCAGACCGCTCTGATACCATTGATCTATATTTTATGAGTAGAATGAAATGAATACATATTATTAACAGATTCTTAACACAAAATAATAGAGATATAGTAAAATTGGTTTTCTATTCATCAATAAAATAAGCTGAAACTGTAAAATGCAGCGAAAACAAGCTTGTTGGAATGGTGGTGGCTTATCTCTGAGAAGAGATGTGACGGTTGCATTCATTCACAAGAATATGATTACAATGAGGCTCTCCAAGCCTTTTACAATAAACAGGAATGCCAAAAACTCTATACATCCAAAGACCTAACCCTAGGAGATGAAGCGCCAAAACTCATGCAGGCCCCATTTGGGTAAGTTAGTACATTAACTTCCCGGAGTCGTTACTTTTGTATACGATCTCCATTTTAGGCGTCTGATAGCATGTTGGAAAGGTATCATCGAGGAGATTAATTTTGGAGCCTCAATCATTTCATAAGACATCATTGAGAAGCTCTATCCCAAAAAACCTTCATTTAGACCCTCAAAATGGCCCCGAAAGTGAAAACTGCTAAAAATAATAAATTTCCAAAATTGCCAGAAAACTGTTTTGAGCCAGTTGGAAAAGGTGGGTGGCCACCGATATCCATATGGATCAATCCTCCCTCCTTAGGAAGAAATGGCCTCCATTGCGTTGAGTTCCCCTATCATATGAGGAAATGTTTGTTGAATTTGGGCCTGGGTGAGCCACTTGCCTTGGTGCAGGAACTTCCCTGCTTTGACGACTCGATAAAGATGGATCCTTTGTTGTCGATTTCCCTTGATCTATGTGTCCACAATATGATAATTGGATGCTTATTGGATGCAGGAAGGATTGATCTATGTTGGTGTCAATTGTTCTTCTACGTCTGAGGTGTCCAATAATGGTGGCAAATAAGGGCGAAGGAGATCCACATTGAACACTGGGTGCAGGCCAAGGAAAGGAGGAATGTAGAGCTCAAAATAATTATCCCCCATGGCCTTGGTGATGGTGTACGACCCATAATGGAGTGGGAGAAGATT
Source organism: Picea engelmannii (assembly GCA_009831015.1). Lineage (NCBI taxonomy): Eukaryota > Viridiplantae > Streptophyta > Pinopsida > Pinales > Pinaceae > Picea > Picea engelmannii. The sequence goes on along the minus strand of ML782897.1, from coordinate 844,495 downwards.
TCGATGGGGTCCTGTAAGGCTTTCTTTCTACAAGTGAAACCAAACTTTGTCTCCCACCCAAAACTTATCTGGCACTCAATGTTGATCATGGCATTGTTTGTACTTATCGTTGGACTTCTGTAGGATATCCTAAACCTGTTGGATGATGTGTTAGGATATTTATACACTTAGGAGTTAGTTAAGATATACTTGGTCTAATATGTCATTAGGTAAAAGTGTGCTTCTTTAGTATGCATTAGTATGCATTTGTAGTTAGGAAATCCGACGGTCACGATATGTTCCCAACATAGAGTGATCTGATAGTTCATACTCTCCTCGATATTAACGGCCATTGATCTGTGGCTTAGCCCCCGATTGGTCCATGATCTCTATTTAAAGAGCATGGAGGGTCATTTTCCGATGATCAATTGTGAGAAACTCTCTTGTAAAATCTCTCTGTAATCTTTTTCTTTCATTAATAAACTGCTCCAAGTGGTCGTGTTGGCTGGGGCCATGGATGTTTCCCCGTAGGGGTTTTACCATGTGAAAACATCAGTGTGTTGATCTTTGATCTGGTTATGTGAATGGTTACTGAAGGTGTTCGTCCTCTGTTGGAATACCTGTGTTGTCGAACATGGTATCAGAGCCTGTTTGAAGACCCGCTCATGTTGTAGATCGAGATCGTGAAGCCGAGTTGCCTCATATCCATTTTATGGAATTTTCGTACATTTATGGGCTGAGAGGACTGTTCCATTGTGTCTGAAGCACTCGTTTCATTCAGGAACACTTTTCGTTTCACTCGAAAAGGTTTCCGTTTTCCCAAGATACGGCCATTACAGTCAGATCCAGAGGTATAAAGTCTGAATACACATTTTTTTTTAAATTTTTGCAAAGTTTTGATTTTACTTCAGTTTGTATTTTTTATTTCTAGGCTACTACTCTTTTATATCTCCATATGATCTTTTCCCCACGCCTTGTGCGATCTCATCAAATCAGAAACAGATAGGAAAAGGTGCATCTTCCGGGTAAGCTAACTGAGATCTAACCCTTGTTGTCATCGAGAAGCGAAATTTTTTTCTTGTGTGAAAAGAGTTTTTTTGGAGCATGCTCTCCAAAGCCGTCTTCCACAACAACAACAACAACACCCCCAATCCTCCTTCTAAACATTAAAATATGTTTTGCTAGACCATTTGGTTAAAACTTGCCTTATTAAGTAAGAGGTCTTGAGTTCAAATCTCTCTTTTGTTACCTTTTTTGAAAAAGTTCATGCTAAAAATTGTAAAGTGCATTTCACTTCAAGTATAAAAGTGAATCACTATAAGTAGCTTTATATTTTATTTTAGAGTTATTTTGCATGCAACGTTTATGTTATAAGGTAACCTCATTGTAAAAGTGATCCCCACTTCTCTTTATAAAAGTGGGTCACTTCATAAAGTAGCTTACACTATCACGTGGTTATTTGGTTATTGTTTATGCCTTTTTAAAAAGGGGCATAACTCTCACATCGGAAGTCCATTTTCAGTGCCGTTTTTTTTAAAACAGCACAACTTTTCGAGATCTTTCCATACAAATTATTAGTTTCAGTTTTTAAATCTGCATTATCTACATATTGAATATGGATTCTACAATTACTGTCATGCTTACCAGCAACAACTACTTCCAATGGAGATCCCATATGGAAGATTTATTAAGAAGTAAAGGCATGTACCGGGTTACCATGGGAAATAAAACAACCCCCACTGATGATGATAAGAAAGCCAAATGGGATAATAGGAATGACGAAGCACGTAGACTAATTGGAATGTCCATCTCTCCTGATCTAAGGTACCACCTTCAAGGAATTGATGACCTCGAAGCAGCTTGGGACAAGATTGAATCTGTGTTTGGTAAACTCAATATTATTCGAGCACAACAGTTAGAAAATCAAATACCAACCTTGATTCCAAGTGATTTTTCTTGCCTTGGAGACTATCTATCTAAGTTTAAAACACTCA
>ML782897.1:795152-839428 GCA_009831015.1 Picea engelmannii | reverse complement strand
AGTTAGTTGGTAGCCTCTTATACTTGACTCATACCCGTACTGATCTTTCCTTTTTTGTTGGTCTTGTTGCCTGATATATGCAAACACCCCATGAAATCCATTGGAAAGAAGCTAAAAGGATAATTCGCTATGTTCGTGGTACTGTTCAGTTTGGGATACATTACAGTTCATGGGGGACTCCCTTATTGGTTGGTTTCACTGATTCAGATTGGGATGGTGACCCTGATGATCGGAAGTCTACTGCAGGTTATGTTTTCATCCTTGGTTTAGGACCTATCACTTGGGCTTGTAAGAAACAACAGGGTATTTCACTTTCTTCAGCAAAAGCAGAGTACCGAGCAGCGGTAACGGCAAGTCAGGAAGCCCTGTGGCTTCGACAGATCCTTTCAGAGTTTGGATTCTAGCACCAGCATCTGACCAGACTTTGGTGTGACAATCAAAGTGCCATAAATCTCGCCAAATACCCATTTCAACATCAGCGTAGAAAACACATCGAGCTACACATGCACTTCATCAGAAAGCTCATTCATGATCAAGTTATTGAAGTGCTATTTTTCCCTACAGAAGATCAAGTTGCAGACATTTTCACAAAGTCTGTTACAGAAGCGAATTTTTCCAAACTTCGATCTATGTTAGGAGTTCAGGAAGATGTCATTAAGGGGGGATAGGCTCTAATGCCTCCTTCCTTCTCCTATTGTGTCATTATTGTAAATCCTTCAATCCTATCCCAAGTTGTTCTTAAGGGGGGATGTTAGGATATTTAGACACTTAGGAGTTAGTTAAGATCTACTTGGTCTAATATGTCGTTAGGTAAAAGTGTGTTTCTTTAGTATGCATTAGTATGCATTTGTAGTTAGGAAATCCGATGGTCATGATATGTTCCCGACATAGAGTGATCCGACGGTTCATACTCTCCCCGATCTTAATGGCCATTGATCCATGGCTTAACACTCGATTAGTCCATGATATCTATTTAAAGAGAATGGAGGGTCATTTGTCGATGATCGATTGTGAGAAACTCTCTTGTAAAATCTCTATGTAATCTTTTTCTTTGCATTAATAAACTGCTCCAAGTGGCCACGTTGGTTGGGGCCATGGATGTTTCCCCGTAGGGGTTTTACCATGTGAAAACATCGGTGTGTTGATATTTGGTCTAGTTATGTGAGTGGTTACTGAAGGTGTTCATCCTTTGTTGGAATACATGTGTTGTCGAACATGATGTGCTAGATCTGCTCAATGAACCCGGTGGCTTTGTCAGCTTCAGTTGGAACAGAAGATGAGTCGGTCGAGGTGACCACAAGGGGAAGTGCAACATGTATGGGACCCAATGGTTGGAATCCCAACCCCACCTGAAAGGGGTTGTGGTCGGTTGAGATATGTAGGGCTCAGTTGTAGCTATGCTGGACATAGGGAAGGCTCTCATCCCATGTGCGAGGGTGTTTTGCATTATACATGCAAAGGATATGCACAATCATTCGATTTACGACCTCGGTTTGGCCATCTATCTGGGGGTGGAAGGTCATGGATTTGGTTATCTTGGTGTCCAGCAGTGACCAGAGGCTCGACCAGAATGTGCTGAGAAATTGACTGTCCCTATCTGAGACAATGGTTTGTGGGAGTCCAAAATGTACTCAGACCCATTCAAAAAAAATCTTGGCAATGGCCTCTGCTGTGATGCTCTTCTTGCAGGCATTTATAATCGCCATCTTAGAAAAGCGGTCAACAACCACAAAAACATAGTCATTTCCCCACTTGGTGGATGGAAGGCATGACATTTAGTCCATTGATATGGATTACCATGGCCTGTTTGGAGTAGGAAGAGGGGTGTACAGGCCTTGTTTCTTAGTGGTTGGTTTGGCAATAAAGTAGGCAGTGTAAGATCTGATATACTTTCTCATCTCTTGTCAGAGTTTCAGCCAGTAGAAATGTTTCTGTACAATTGTCACTGTCTTTTAGATGCCGAAGTGTCCTGCCACCTGACTGTAGTGGGCTTCCCAGATCATCTTCAATCTCTCACTTGATGGAACATAGATATGGCACAGACGACACAACAACCCATCCTGAAGATAGAAATTATTGACAACTATGTTTTCACCCAACATTTGGTAGGTGGTGGCAAAGTCTAGGTCTGTCTCATAGTATTGGGGCCATCCAGAGGTCTCATGGCCGCAAGAGTCTAGCACTGTGCTGAGTGATGCGACTGGTGGTCCGCTGAGGAAAACGACGACGTGATTGGTGCTTCCTGTTTTATACTTGATGTTGAGGTGGAATTATTGCAAGTATGTGGACCACTTTTGATGGCGGTCATTCTGCAATTTTCCTTGTGTCTGTATAAACTGCAATGTCTTATGATCAGTGTGGATGACTGTCGCCTTCCCAAGAATGTAATGTCTCCACTGGTGGCAGACTTGCACAATGGAGTACATTTCTTTGTCATAAGTAGGGTACTTACGGATAGAATCAGATAGTTTCTCACTATGATAGGCCAGGGGGTGGTCGTGTTGAGTGAGAACGACGCCCACAACACAGTCTAAAGCATCTGTCTTGATCTCAAAGGGATGTTGTAGGTCTGGTAGTGAAAGTGCTGGGGATGAGCACAAGCGTTGCTTCAAATCATCGAACGCTTATTGTTGGGACCGGCCCCACGCAATTTTTTCCTTACCACCACCCCTGGTGATTTGGTTGAGGGCCCATGCAATATGGGAGAATCCCGACACAAAACTGTGGTAGAAATTGGCAAGGCCCAAGAAGCTCCAAGGATGAGTGAGTGTGGTAGGGGTTGGCCTGTCACAGATGACTTGGATCTTAGCTGGATCCACATCTACACCATGCTGATCAATGATGTAGCCCAGGTAATGGACCCTGTCCATGCCGAAGGAGCAATTTTCCAAGTTGGAGTATAGCTTGTGTTGCCTCAGGGTGTGCAGAACCTGTTGAATATGTTGCAAGTTTTCATTCCAAGTCTTGTTGTAAATGAGAATTTCATCCAGATACACCACTACAAAATTATTGGTGAATGATTGGAGGATATCGTCCATCATTCTCATGAAAGTGGCCGGAGCATTTGTCAAACTAAAGGGCATGACCAACCATTCAAAAAGGCCTTCCTTTGACTTGGAGGCGGTCTTTTATACATTTGTCTGTTCTATCGGGACCTGATGGTAGCCATAATTCAGATCAATTTTACCGAAGTATTTAACCCCCATGAGTTGGTCAAGGAGGTCGTCGATTCAGGGAATCGGGTACCAGTTTCTGACTGTGATTTTATTCAGAGCCCGATATCCAATGTAGAGTCACCAAGTTCCATCTTTCTTTTGTACCAGCACGATTGGGCTCCCACAAGGTGATGAGATGGGATAGATGTTCCCTTTGTGGAGCAGTTCTTGGATTTGTCGCTTGATCTCCTCATTCACTAACAGAGAGTGACGATATACTGGACCATTGGACAACGGTGCACCGGGGGTCAGATCAATGGGGTGCTTGACCTGGCAGTATAGAGGTACCCCAGTAAGTGAGGAGAAGATATCTGAGTATTCTTCCACGACCTTATCTACTTACTTCTTCTGTGTAGAGAGGTCGACCACAAAGACCCTGTATGTGGCTATGATCTTTCTCTTATTCTGAGAGCTAATCACGAAGAAGACAAACTTCCCCGTCTGAGAGATGACCTTCTTGCATTTCTTAGCAGAGATCAAGGAAATAACACTAGGTGGTACTGCCTCAGGTATCCTGTACAATTTCCTATTCAAAGTAATAATAACACTATGAGGCATAGATTCATATACAACATGACATTTCCATAAATAAGGTTGGCCCAAAAGATCACAAACTTCAAGAGGAGAAACATCACACAATACCTCTTCTTTAAAGGGCTTGATGTCGTATGACATTCAACACCGTTGGCTAACATGGAGATCGCTTCCTTGGCGGAGCCATCCAATGGTGTAGGGTTATAAGTGAGGCATTGTGTGTAGGTCCAACCACTTGATGACCTCTGTAGAGATGAGGTTCTTCTGGCTACCGCTATCAATGATGAAGTGTAGTGGGGTGCCTTTTACCCACATTTTTGAATGGAAGAGGCGCTCTCCTTCTTCTGGCTCGTCTGGTTCACCAGGCTGGAGCTTGGTGGTAGCAACAGAGGCACCGGGTTTCATGTCAATGATCCCTCTTCCCCTTTCTGGTTCTGGCTCAGAGACTGAATCCGCATCTGATTCAGAGTCTTTCACTTCGGCCACTAGTGACTTATTTGAGCGACAATCAATAGTGTTATTCCAAGGGCTCTTTTGGAAGTCGCACCACTTCCCGGTATATTTCCTTCTCTTTCCAGTGTCCTTCTTTTCTTGCTCCTTGGACTGGTTGTCCTGATACTTTCCATATTTTCTTTGTCCTTTATTCTATGGGTTGGGGCTACCCTTTCCTGGCTTTTTTTGTGTGGGGTTCCCAGGCCCAAATTACCACGTCTTTTGTTTGATCTTCTACTTGATTTTGATGGCATATCGGTAGGCCACACCCAAGGCTGAGATGTCTAGAAATTCCATTTCGGTATGGATGTATCTATCCAGATCACCGTGATACTTAAGTACTAGATGTCACTCTAAATATTTGATACCCATCTTAGTGCTCAAGGTATGGAAGATATTTGTGAAATATGGCACTGCTTGGTCTCTTTCTTGCTGGAGTGTGGTCCATTTGGTATATAAGTCATCATAACTTCCGATAGGGTAGTATTGTTCCTGAATAGCATCCCTGAAGGAATCCCAGGTGGCTGTGACTATAAATAATGAGGGGTTCCTCTATTTCCTTTTTCTCAAAGAACGTTTCCCACCAATCTTTGACATGGGGGATGGCTTTGAGGAGCGCAAAAGTAATCTTTTCTCTATTTGAGAATTTATGGACAAAAAAATACCCTTCTAGCAGATTCAACCACTCATCTACAGCATCTGCATCTATATGACCTTCAAATATAGGAATATCGAAGTTTACTTGTACCTTGAAGGGGGTGGCACCTCTGCTCGAAGAAGATGCCTCGCCTGTTGGTAGTCGTTGAAGGATTTGGGTGAAACTATCCATCATCTCATTCCTATGTTGCATGAGGGCTTCCTCAATCAAAAGTTTGAAAGGATATCCTGTCCAATCATATTTATTTTCTCCTACCATGAGAGGTCACTTTGGAGTGCGAGATCTTTTGTCCTCAAGAGAAACAAGCTCAAGACCCAACTCTTTGTACTCAGACCTTGTTGGGGACATGCATTAAGACGACAAGGAAAAGACCGCTCTGATACCACTGATCTGGATTTTATGAGCAGAAAGAAATGAATACAGATTATTAACAAATTCTTAACACAAAATAATAGAGATACATTAAAACCGGTTTTCTATTCATTAATAAAATAAGTTGAAACTGTAAAATGCAGCGGAAACAAGCTTCTTGGAATGGTGGCGACTTATCTCTGAGAAGAGATGCGACGGTTGTGCTCATTCGCAAGAAGATGATTACAATGAGGCTCTCCAAGACTTTTACAATAAACAGGAATTCCAAAAACCCTATACATCCCAAAACCTAACCCTAGAAGATGAAGCGCCAAAAGTCATGTGGGCCCCATTTGGGTAAGTTAGTACATTAACTTCTCGGGGTCGTAACTTTTGCATACGATCTTCGTTTTAGACATGTGATAGCCCATTGGAAAGGTATCATCAAGGAGATTCATTTTGGGGCCTCAATAAATCCATATGATATCATTGAGAATATCTATCCAAAAAAACCTTCATTTAGGCCCTCAAAATGGCCCCTGGAAGTGAAAACTGCTAAAAATAGTAAATTGCCAAAATTGCCAGAAAACTGTTTTGAGCCAGTTGGAAAAGGTGGGTGGCCACCGATATCCATATGGATCAGATATTTATTTTACAGGGTGAAAGATTCAACATCATAAGGGAAGTTCATTTTTCTCTTATTGTTGGCCACTTTGGTGTAGGCAAGACAATGGCTAATTTGCAAAGGTATTATTATTGGCCTAAAATGAATGAAAGTGTTTCAAGATATGTAAGATGATGTTATTTATGTGCCACAAGTAAGACTAGCAATAGAAATTTGAGTTTGTATACTCCACTTACAGTTCCTTCTCGTCCTTGGGAAAGCATTTCCATGGAATTTGCAGGAGGTCTACCTATGTCTAAAAGGAATCATGATTATCTTTATGTTGTGGTTGACCATTTTAGCAAAATGTGTATTTTGATGCCTTGTAAGAAGCAGGTTATAGTTGAACAAACGACACAAATGTTATTTCAACATGTTTGGGTACATTTTGGGTTGCCCAAATCCATTATTTTTTATCGAGATTCTCGATTTATTGGGAACTTTTGATCAAGCTTATGGGAACTCATGGACACCAAGCTGAAAAAGAGCATAACTTTTCATCCACAAACCAATGGTCAAACAGAAGTGGTGAATAGAATAGTAGTACATATTCTTTGTGGTTATTACAACAAGCATCCTAATCTTTGGGATGAGCACCTACACTACATTCAACATGCTTACAGTCGAGCTAAGCACTCTTTGACTCAAACATCTCCATTTGAGGCATGTTTTGGTTATTTTCCAAAATCTCCTTTAGATTTTATCTTTAGGAAAGATATTTCTATTGATGGTCAATATGAAATTGATAGAGAAAATAAGTTCATTGAACAAATTCAATTGGTGCATCAAATGGTACAAGAACAGTTGGAAAAGAGCCAAGCCAAGTACAAGACAAGACATGACAAGCATCGTGTTGATCACAGTTTCCAAGTTGGAGATGAAGTTTGGATTTACATTAGAAAAGAGAGGCTTAAAGGAGAAGGTAAAAAACTGAAACCAATTAGATATGGACCTTTCAAGATTCTTGAAAAGATTGGTAACAATGCCTTTTGTTTGGATTTTCCTCCTTATATGCAAATGTATGCAGTTGTTAATGTTAAGAATTTGAGATTGTATGAGCCTCCTTTGATTGATGATCAAGGAGATCATGTTCATATTCTTTCTATAGATGATTTATCGCTAGAATATCTTTCAGAACTGCATGAAGATACAATCCTTGACATGAGCATGAGAACTTCAAAACGAGGGAATGTGGAATACCTTCGAGTTGGTCTTCAAGTCACAAATCCAAGCAAGGAAAAATGGATTGAGGTTCAAAAGGTGAGGGAATTGTACCGACCTCATATTTAGATAGACTGAAAGTAGTATTTTGAAGATCCAAAAGCTTCCCAATGGGGAGGAGTGATCTAGAGGATCAAAATATGCTCAAAATCAAAGTGCTCAGAATTGCTTCAAAACAGAGTCGTGCATAGGTATCATCCTCACGATCCAAACAAAACTTGAATGGGTGCAAATGAACATCGTATGCAAGAGATATCATTTTCTATCCACTTTTCCAAACAGGTAAAATTTTGTTGATTGTACAATCCATACAGTGATGATGTGGTAGGGCCATACTACTGATGTGGTAGGGTCGTACTGGTGACATGGTAGGTGTGCTGGCATGGTACGTGGACCAGTCAAGTTATGACATGTGGAATGTAGGTGGACCAATGGTATGGTGCCACATGGCTGAGACATGGGCTCCCACATGGCACCCCACTGTGGTGTAAAAGGTTTTTTATGCCTCCATAGGTTTTGAACCCACAACCTTTGGGCGTGGGAATGACTTGGCATAGGTCGGGTTACCATCTTTGTTGCCACATGTTCCTTACACCATATGATTCAAAATTTCTTTTAACTTTGAACTATGTTTCATCTGGGTGTGGAAAGGGCCAGGGCTAAGCCCCAGCCCTTGGTATCGACCTTATAGCATTGTAATTGGGGGAATGGGGACCATAGGTTTTGACCCACAGACACTTTGCACCACACATGACCACCAAATGTGTGGGAGTTCTAACGTTCAACTAGGATGTGGCCATATGGCACCCATGTGACCAAAAAATCCATATGTTTAGGCTCTTATCCCTCTAACTCTTCAACAGAATGCCTAAATTTGCAAGATGCACGTGGGTTTTGGGTTTAGGAACAGAAAATGCCTAGAAGCTAGGTTCAGTTCACACAGGCGTGTTTTGTAGGAGCAGAGAAAACAAATAATTGGGAAAACTTTTAGGAAGGGATTCCAACTTAGTTTTTGGCCAAACCAGGTGCAAGAAGAGCCCATATATGGGTTTTTGTACGTTTTTGAGCCATTGAAGCCATCAATTTTTCATTCTGAGCATTGTAAAGCACTGATTTTGACACTTTCATGAGAATTAATGAAAATTATCCATTGGAAGTTGGACCAGGAGATGTATCCCAAGAGAAGGGTTAAATCCTTTAGCATTTTGTTGTGTTAATGTGTTTATTTTTATGGTTGTTTATGACTGTTTATGTTGCTCATGATTAAGTAAAAAATAATTAGTTTTTATGTGTTAGTAACTTGATCCTATTAGCTAAGCACATATAAATTTCACTTTCAATTTTAAGGAGACTCAAGCCTTTTCATTTTCATATCACCTTCCCAATGAGTTATCGTTCGCCCCAAATAGAGATCGTATGCCAAAGTTACGCCCATGGGAAGTTGATACACCAAACTACCCAAAACGGGGTCCACAAACCTATTGGATTTTCATCTTATAGGGTTAGGTTTTTTTATTTTATTATGTTAAAAAGGCCTTTAGAGCCTCATTGTAATCATCTTCTTGCGAATGTGAGTGATCGTCGCATCTCTTCTCAGAGATAAGCTTTCACCATTCTAGCTAGTCTTTCACTTTGTATTTCTACAATTTTGTACATTTCTCTCATTAATAGAAATTGTGTATTACTGTATATCTAGGCCTCTTATTATATATCCAATATATCTTTGTTATGGTATTGGATCTCTTTCAATATCTCTGCATATTTCAGTGTTATATCTCCACTTTCATTTCATGCCGAAAATAATCTGGATCACCCTCTTGCTGGGAGAATCCTCTAGACACAAATCTCTATGAATGGTCCTAGGGAGGTTGTTCCTACTTACTAGATCGTGAGGGATGAATCCCTCTGAACTCTAGCTTCTTTTGAGATGGTACTTGGTGAGGTCAACTGCCTCACCACTGTGGAGCCATCTTCTCCTCATGATATGGCTCATCAATCCTATATGGATTTGCATTCTGCAAAGTGTCATGGGACCATACTGGTCTCTTCCTAGTTACTGTAATGATTTTGGGTAAGCCCTTCTGGCTCTACTAACTCTTCCTAATTATCTGAAGAGTGATCATCTCCACTAAAGTTATTTTTGCTGTCATCTTTGGAGCCTTCTACTCCTCATGATCTGTCTCCATATGAGATGTTTTATATCTAGAAAAAGTAGCTTCTTCTTCTTCTTCAGTACATGGATGCGTATGGTCGTGTATACAATATTCTTATCTGGACAGTCTCCTCCATGTCTCAAACCAGATACCATCTAATATGTTTCCACCTGCAACTTTCACTATAGCTTCCTTGAAGGTTATCACCTGTGACCTACCCAGAACAAGAACAACAAAGGAGGAAAACTAGACAAGAATAATATTATTTATAATAATAAAAACAATAGTGAGAAAAATCATCACAATATCTCCTTCAAAGCTATTACTTGTGACCTCCCTAGAGCAAGAGAAAAAAATAATAAATACAATAATAAGAAATGAGAGCAACACTCTTATAGTGTTGTGATCAATCATTCCTCCACAGTAACCTAGAAACAAAACAAGAATTTTCTCCTAGATGAGATGTTAGTTATATATAGTAAATAATTTCACTTAATAATTTGTCTTTAATAATGTCTACGATCATTCATGCCACTTAATAATTTGTCTTTAATTCAAGGTCTACATAAAAAAAAATGAAAAAGGCTTTCTTCCAACACTTTACAAACAATAATTTCATCAAATACTTTTTAGTGAGAAATTTCATTGAACATGTGGCAAGCATCCTTGGAATAAATATCGTCACTATCTATCTTGGAAATAATATCCTATGGTTTCCTACCAATGGTCCAACTGTAGAGTTGTTCATAGAAACATTCTGACCTATACCCTACGAAAGGAAAAAAAAATTGGTTTGCAAAATCCGAAGATCTAATGTTACATCCATCTGTTCTACTTCAAGATCAAGTGTTGTACTAACATATAATAGAAACCCAATGGAAGTCAACTTTTCAATTGGAGATAAAATCTCACCAAATTCTACTCCCTCCACTTGGAAATATCCATTTTCTACTAGGTGAGCCTTGTACTTCTCCACTTTATCTTTTGCGTCGATCTTCTTATTGAAAACCCATATGCTATCAATATTTTTTCTTACATCAAGAAACTTGACTAAGTCCCATGCCTCATTTTTCTCTAAGACCTACATTTCTTCAACTGAGTCTTTTTTCTAGAGTTTACCCTCCTTAGAATTAATTGTCTCTCTAATTCAAATAAAAAAAAGGTAGAAATAAAATCTAGTGGACTGTAACTTTCTAGTTTCCCTCTTACTCGAAAATATTGCCTCAAGACCAAGGTTTTCATCCCTCCTTTTCATCTAACTCATAGTAACTCATCTTCATCGCTTGAGTCAAATTCTCCACTCTACAAATCAAACGCTATTTTCTCTATTTCTTCTTCTCTTGGTGCATATTCATGCTTGAGAGTACTTTTAACTTCTTTGAAGGTCACATCACAACTATAAATAGTCTTCCCTAGTACTAAATTCCAAATTTCGTAGCCTTTTACTTCATATTTATAGCCAATGAAGATACATTTCACTACTTTATTGTCCAAATCACTCATTTTCTCCTTTGAAACATACACATAAGCATCACAACAAAAAACTATAATATATACAAGAGAGGGTTTCTTACCAATACATGCCTCATACGGAGTCTTATCAACCAAAGCTAATGTATGTGATTAGTTCATCAATTAACATGCAATATATACTGCCTCTACCAAAAATTTCTCACTACAAGGAAAACACCTTGTAGTGAAGGTTTTTACAGAACCTCGCCAAGAAAATCATCCCTTATCTGTTTATAGTGGAGATTTTTAGTAGAGGTGGATGACTAGAGGTTCTTGGCATTATTAGTCACTTAAAAGTTGTCTTCAATTCATGGTCTGCATCAAATAAAAATTAACAACACTTTCTTCCAACACTTTACAAACAAAAATTTTATCAAATACCTTTTAGTGAGAAATTTCATCTAACACTTAGTAAGAATCCTTAGAATAAAAACATTATCAGTCTCTATATTTGAAATAATAACCTACTTTCAATGGTTCAACCATAGAGTTATTCATACCAATACTGTGACCTATACCCTATGAAAGGAAAAAAACATTGGTTTGCAAAATACCTAGATCCAATGTTACATCTATTTGTTCTACTTCAAGATTAAATGTTGTAGTAAGAGACAATAGATATTAGAAACCCAATGGAAGTCAATTTTACAATAGGAGAGAAAATATCACCAAAGTCTATTCCCTCCACTTGGGAATATCCTTTTTCTACTAGGTGAGCCTTGTACTTATCCACTGTGCCTTTTGCATTGATATTCTTCTTGAACACCCATATGTTATCAATATGTTTTCTTCCATCAAGCAACTTGACTAATTCCCAGGCCTCATTTTTTTCCAAGTCCTACATTTCTTCAACTATGGCTTTCTTCCAGAATTTACCCTCCTTATAATCAATTATCTCTCTAACTAGAAATAAAAAAAAGGTAGAAATAAAATCTAACTCATAGTAACTCATCTTCTTCCCTCGAGTCAAATTCTCCACTCTCCAAATCAAACTCTATTTTCTTTAGTTCTTCTTCTCTTGGTTAATACTCATGATCAATAGTACTTTTAACTTCTTTGAAATTCACATCACAACTATAAATAGTATTCCTTATTACTAAATTCCAAATTTTGTAGCCTTTTACTCCATTTTTATAACCAATGAAGATACATTTCACTACTTTCTTGTCCAAATTACTCATTTTCTCATTTGAAAATGCACATAAGCATCACAACAAAAAACTATAAGATGTACAAGAGAGTGCTTCTAACAAATCCATGGCTCATAAGGAGTCTTACCAACCAATGCTAATGTAGGTGATTATTTGATCAAATACATGCAATATATATCACCTCTGCCAATAATTTCTCACTACAACGAAAACAACTTGTAGAGGAGGTTTTTATAGAACCTCCTCAAAAAAATCATCCCTTATCTGTTTATAATGGAGGTTTTTAGTAGAGGAGGATGATAAGAGGTTTTTACCGAGGCTTCTACACCAGTGCACCTCCATAGTAAGAATGCATCAGTTCCCTCAAAAACATAATGAATCGATGCTTACAAAATAAATCCCTAGGGTGTAGAACAGTCAGTGATGGAGTGTACCGTTAAGGGACTCCATTATCTGAAGTCATTGGTTTGAAACCATCGATTAGCCTTGTATGCCATGTGAGGGGCCTCCTTGGCATGCCTGGGGTTATAGTTGATGCGTATTATTTTGAGAAGGACATGAAGGAAGAAATATAACCGATATATAACAATGAAATACACAAAAGTATGGAAGAGAACACAAAAATACAGTGAAACTCAACTTCTATTACTGAATAAGATAGAAAACACTATAGAACACAAACTAGAAAAATGGGGTAGCTTATCCTTAAAAAGAAAGAGATGTTGGATATGCTTCATTCACAAGAAGCTTTACATCACACTCCATTGCATGCTTAAAGGGCCTCCTTCACTTCAATTATATATGAGAGAGTGAGAGGAGAACAATTCCCATGATGCATGTGGGATAAATTGTACCAATTTTATAAAATTCCATAGGCACGTAAAATAGTAGGACTTCCTGAGTGGTCATCCATCCCAGTACTAGTCTATCCTGAGAGTGCTTAGCTGCAGATTTCTATTGGGATCCGATGCATTAATGCTATGATGTAGGCATGTACATAAAACCACTAGGAAATCATTAAACGATGCATGTAATTAACAAATGAATATGACATTCCATTCCATTCCCCATCAAAAGGGTGAATATCATGTTTTATCAAAACCACAGGCTCAAAATGGTGATTCAATGGAAGAGGTGGATGGCCACTGAGATCCATCTAGATCATTCCTCCCCCCTTAGGAAGAAATGGTCCCCATTGCATCAAGTTCCCTTGCGAGATGGGGAGAGTTCTACTAAATCTGAAGCTTGGTGAACTACTTGCCTTGCTGAAGAAGTTATCTTGCATAGCTTGTTGAAGGATGTCATGAACCTATTGTTGGAGGGGTTAGATCCATTCAACCAATCTAGTTGCATGATCTACCTGAGTTTGGGAGGAATTTATCGGTGAAGATGCAACATGAAGAGTATTAATGGTTATGTTATAACCTTTCTTGACTAGGCAGTGTGGAGGCACCCCCGTAGGTTAAACAAGAACATCTTAGTACTCGTCTACAATCTTTTCGATCTTCTTATGTTGGATAGAAAGGTCTTGGGCTGAGGCTGCAGTGGTTGCAATGTCCTTATGTTCACCTTCTTCTTTGATTGTGAAGAGCCTAAACTTTTCAGCATGAGAGATTACTTTGTGGCATTGTTTTGGAGGGAAAATAGTCAAAACTACCTCTAGTATCCAGTATAGTTGACCCCCTAGAGTAAAAATGATGCTACGGGGTCGAGACTTATAAATAGCATGGCGCCTCCACATATATGTCTGGCCTAATAGAACATCACATACTTCTAGTCAGGCAACATCACACAATACCTCATCCTTGAAGAGATTGATGTCATAGGATAGGTGACATTGTTGGCTGACACAAAGATCTTGACCCTAGTGAAGCCACCCGATATTTTATGGCTGCGGGTGTGGTGCTATTTTCAAATCCAACTACCTGAAAACCTCCGCTGAGATGATGTTCTTTTAGTTGTCACTATCAACAATAAAATGCAGTGGGGTACCCTTCACCCAGATATGTGAATGGAAGAGTCACTCCCCCTCCTCAGGATCCTCTTGTGGTTGGATTGTTGCAGTTGTGATAGTAGCAGTGGGTTCTTCATAAATGATCTGTCTCCTTTTATTATTTTCTGAATCAAGGTCCAAGTCAGGGTTCGACTCTTTGTCTTTGAGCTCAGACACCAATGATTGTATTGAGAGACATTCATCAGTGTTGTGCCAAGGGTTGTTGTGGAACTCACACCACTTTCTAGTGTCTTTCTTAGACTTCACGTTACCCTTATTTGTCTGCATCTGAGACTTTCTCTCTTGAGTTTGGAATTCCTTGCTATGTCCATGCTTCTCCCACTTACTCTACTGCTTGAATTTCTACTCAATTTTGACTACATATCGATAAGAAACTCCCAATGAGGATATGTCCAAGAAATCCATCTCTTATTGGATGTACCTATGCAGACCATTGTGGTACCTCAAAACCAGGTGTCACTTAGAGTCTTTGATACCCAACTTTGAGCACAAGGTATGAAATATGTTGGTGTACTCCGACATAGTCTGGTCTCTTTTCTGATGCAGAGTTTTCCATCTCATGTATTGGTCATCATAGTTTCCGACAGGGTAGAACTCCTCCTTTAGGGAATCTACAAAGGTCGCCCAAGTGGGATATCTCCCAAATAGTGTATATTCATCCATGGTGTACCTCTCCTAGTAACCTTCCCATGAATCTCTGACATGGGGAATGGATTTAAGGAGCGTGAAGGTGATATTTTCACTGTCGGAAAATATTTGGATAGAGTAATAACCTTCTAGCAGATTAAACCATTTTTCTAGAGAATCTACATCTATCTGGACTTCAAACGAGGGGATATCAAAATTGAATTGTACCTTGAAGGGTGTCACACTTATAAAATGTTTTCTAGTTTAAGATGCCTTGATTTTCACCATCAGTAGTCTTCGAAGGATCTGAGCAAAGTGTCCATCATCTCGTTCCTTTGTCGCATGAGGGATTCCTTGAGTAACATCTTGAAATGACCTTCTTCTCTATCATATCTCTTTTATTATACCATGAAAATTCACTTGGGCTAGCGAGAGTGGTTGTCCTCAAGCGGAACTAGCTTGAGACCCAAATCTCTCTATCGTGACCTCATCAAAGACCTGCTCTGAGAAATGACAAGGAGCAGACTGCTCTGATACCATTGATCCAGATTATTTTGAGAAGGACATGAAGGGAGAAATATAACTAAATATAAAAATGAAATACACAAAAATATGGAAGAGAACATAGAAATACAGTGAAACCCAACTTTTATTACTCAATAAGATAGAAAAACACTGTAGAACACAAACTAGAAAAATGGGGTAGCTTATCTCTAAACGGTAAGAGATGTTGGCTACGCTTTATTCACAAGAAGATTTACGTCACACTCCATTGCATGCTTAAAGGGCCTCCTTCACCTCAATTATATATGAGAGAGTGAGAGGAGAACAATTCCCATGATGCATGTGGGATAAATTGGACTAAGATTATAAAATGACATAGGCATGTAAAATAGTAGGACTTCTCGAGTGGTCACCCATCCTAATACTACTCTATCCTCAGCATGTTCTTAACTATGAATTTCTAATGGGATCTGATGCATTAACACTATGTTGTAGGCATGTACATAAGAGCACTACGAAATCATTAAATGATGCATGTAATTAACAAATGAAGATGACATTACATTCCATTCCCCATCAAAAGGGTGAATATCATGGTTTATCAAAACCATAGGCTCAAAATGGTGATTTAGTGGAAGAGGTGGATGGCCACTGAGATCCATCTCGATCAATACTGGTAGCAATCAAATAACATGACCATGTGTTGCACGAGTAACACATGATTAGTTGCGGATTTTCCCACTAAAAAAAAATATATAAAATGCTAAAATATAATTTTTATTTTTAAAAAGTAAAATGCATACCAACTCTCTCAGATAACAAGAGTGCATGGGGGTGTCTGCAATACTAGTGGACAAGAAGAAAAAAATAAGTAAATAAATAATATATATATATATATATATATATATATATATATATATATTCAAGTTTTTTAATATTTGCCAAAAAATACAAGTTGTGTGTTACGTGAGACAGAATGCACCAGTGCGTCCAATTATTTGGTGCACCACAATAGGGTAAAATAAACAAAAAAATCATATAAGTGCATTACCAAATGCACCGGTGCATCTTATAGTCAGGCACACCGCGGTAGGGTAAAATAAACAAAAATTACCAAACCAGTTTTCATTATTACATTTCCTTCTATGCTTCTAACTTCTCACACAAGCATCTGTGCTCACCTTCCTTCTATGAGCACCTTGTTTGCAGTGCTCTACAGTGTTGCTTCCTCAGTGCCATTGTAGATTCCATACATTTTCCAATTTTGGAAAAACACCAAAAAAATCATTTTTCCTTTATGAGAAAACCATGTCTCATTGCGTGAGAAGAGACAAGGTAAATTATTTGTTACCTCATTTTAATTTTCATCGGAGTAAAATTTAAAATTGGCCCTAAATTTAGCATTTTTTTTCTAATATTTTAAAAATTCTATGCGGTGTGCTTCACATGTTCGACTCACCCTAGACATTGTGCATCCTATGAATTCACAGGAAGTACCGCCCATGGTGTACCCCGTCAATTTACATGAATCATTGCGAGAAGTGCGTAAAACATTACCAGATGCATCATAAAACACTAAGCATTGTGCACAAGAAAGCTACAATTTTTGTTCCTTTGTCTAAGAAGAGACTTTTTTGCATAATAAACCTACCGGTGTGTTCTAAGAACTTGAATGCACCAATGTCCCTTTCCTAACCAAACACCCCATGATTGGTGTGTTATTAAATAAAACACACTACTAGACGAGACAATGCAAAACTGATGCATTATATGGAATAACCACACTGATGAAACACATAGAAAAACATGTGTAAAACTTATCATACCCATGCATTTAGTGAATAACAGATGCAGGTGGATATTGGTGGCCACCCACCTATTTTAACTGGCTCCTCGTGTCCATTTTTTTTTCAACGTGTTCTTTTGTAATGCTTTGTAATTGTGGGTTGTACACTTCTGGGGTTGTCTGAATCCCCACACATCCTCTAAGTGGATACGGGTGGCCTCTCGCCTAATCCAACTGGATTATTTTGTATGTTTTCATGTTAACACATCTTGTTGTACTTCCAGGGTCGTTTTTTGGCCATAAAAGTTGTTTTTTTTTATCGCCACAGTCAAACTCTAGATGGAGTTAGAGTTTGAAGGCAGACTATGTATTTCTATGAAAGGCCTTTCCAATAGGCTATCGCGTGCCTAAAACAGAGGTTGTATCCAAAATTTATGACCTTGGGAAGTTGAGGTATCAAATTACACCAACTTACCCATAGGGCCCACATGACTTTTGGCGTTTCATCTTCAAGGGTTAGGTTTTTGGATATCTATTATTTTGGAAGTCATGAGTAATATCAAAAAGGCCTCTGGAGCCTCCTTGTAATCCATTCTACTTAAACAAATGTGTGTAGTATCCACATATCTTCTCCGATATAGATACCACCATTCAAGCAAGATTTTTCAGTTCTGTAGTTTTACAGTTTCAACCTATTTCATTATTTAATAGAAGATATTGTTCATTGGATATTTGTGTTGTTCTTCATATATCTGTGTTTATTGTATTCAATCTATTAATCATTTCATTCTGCTCCTAAATCTGGATCAGTGGTATCAGAGTGGTCTGCTCTTCATTTATTTTTCTTTGTGCATGTCCCCGACAAGATCTGGGTACAAGAATTTGTGACTCGAACCAATCGAGCCATTACAATATCGATCATGCCGAGCCTGAAAACAACCTATGGGGGATGAAAATAAATATGATGGAGCAAGAGATCTTATTAAAACATTGCTAGAGGAATCCCTCAAATGACAAAAGAACGAAATGATGGACAAATTTGCACAAATCCTTCAACGGTTGCCCATAGGAGAAGCATCTTCATCAAGCGGCCATGCAACCCTCTTCAAGGTACATGTAAATTTTGATATTCCATTATTTTAAGGACTGATATATGAGGATGCTGTAGATAAATGGTTGAATTTGCTCGAAGGATATTTTTCGGTCCACAATTTTTCTAATAGGGAAAATATCACTTTTTCACTCCTCAAGGTCATTCCCCATGTTAAATACCGGTGCGATACTTACTCTGAGAAAAGGATCGTGGAGGAATCTACAATGTTTGTGGTGGCCCCTACATGGGATTATTTTTGGGATTCCACTAAAGAACAATACTACCTTGTTGGAAGCTATGAGGACCAATACACCAGATGGACCACCCTACGTCAAGAAAGGGACCAGACAGTACTAGATTTCACCAATATTTTCCATACTGTAAGCACCAAATTGGGTATCAAATACTTTAAGCATCATCTAGTGCTCAAATACCATGGTTTTTTGCATAAATACATTCAACAGAAATGGAATTCCTAGACATCACCTCATTGGGCATGACTTATAAATACATTGTCAAGATTGAGAATAAATTTAAGCAGAAAAGGTGAGAGTTTGGATCTGCAAACCCCTCATAGCTAAAGCAAGGAAAATGCATCCCCAACACACACATCAAGGGACCAAGTCGATATGCTCGCCCTTAGGACAACCAGTCCAAGTCGAAACACAATAAGAACAATGAGAAGACAAAGAAGGACACGGGAAAATGGTGTGAGTACCATAAAATTCCTTGGCACAACACCAAAGAATGTCGCTCCAAGCAGTCCCTTGTGACCGAGCTGAAGGCTTCTGATTAAGAGGTCAATTCTGATTCTGAGACAAATATTGAAGGAGGGAAACAGATTATCGATGTTGAACCCAGTGCCACTGTCGCTACCACCAAATTCCGACCAAGAGAACCAAAATAACCAGAGGAAGGGGGATGCCTCCTTCACTCGCATATGTGGGTAAAGGGGGCTCCACTTCATTTCATTGTCTATAGAGGTAGTCAAAAGAGCCTAATTTCAACAGAGGTCATCAAGTGGTTGTACCTGCCAACAACACCACACCCGCATCCCTACACCATTGGTTTGCTTCGCCAAGGAAGAGATCTTTGTGTCAGCCAATAGTGTTGTTTTCCCTATGGAATCAAGCCTTTCAAAGATGAGGTACTATGTGATATTTATCCCCTTGAATTATGTGATGTTCTTTTAGGACAACCATATTTATGGAAGCATCATGTTGTGTATGAGTCTAGACCCTGCAGTTTTATTATCACTTTGGGTAGACAATTGTACAGGATCCTAGAGGTAGCACCGCCTACTGCTATTGCTTTAATCTCTACTAAGCAATGAAGTAAGGTCATTTCACAGACCAGGAAGTTCATATTCTTTGTGGTCCATGCTCATAGTAAGAATAGGTTCGCTACCACATATGTGGCCTCTACACAGAACCTCTCTCTATAGAAGAACAAATTCGATGGGATTGTGGAAGAATAGAGATATATCTTCTCCTCACCTATAGGGGTATCGACAAACTTCCAATTCAAGCATCCAATTGATTTGACCCCTGACGCACCTCTACCTAATGGACCAATCTATCAATGCTCATTGATATAAAATGACGAAATCAACCATCAGATCTGAGAGCTTCTTCAAAAGGAGCACATCAGAACCAACTCCTACCCTTGTGGAAGCCCAATTGTATTGGTGTAGAAGAAGGATAAGACTTGGCAAATTTGCATTTATTACAGAGCCTTAAACAAAATCATAGTTAGGAACCACTACCCCATTCCCAGGATTTATGACCTTCTGGACCAACTCAAGGGGGAAAACTTCTTCAGCAAGATCGACCTAAATTCTGCCTACCACCAGGTTCCCATTGAACCAAATGATGTATGGAAGACAACCTTAAAGTCTAAAAACGGTCTCTACGAATGGCTAGTCATGCCCAAATGCACCAACCACTTTCATGAGGTTGATGGATGATGTATTGATACCCTTCACATTCTCCTTTATGGTAGTATATTTGGATGACATCATCATCTTCAGTAGAACGTGAAAGAGCACATGCGACATATTCAACAGGTTTTGAGCACTCTACGACATCACAAGATTTATGCCAACTTGGAAAAATTCTCTTTTGGCATGAAAAACATCCATTACTTGGGATAAATTGTTGATGAACATGGGGTAGATGTTGATCCAGATAATATCCAAGTCATCCATGACTGGCCAGCCCCGACCACACGGACTAAACTTCAGAGCTTCTTGGGACTAGCCAACTTCTATCAATGGTTCATGTTCGGATTCCCCCATATTACATGGGCCCTCAGCTAGGTTACCAAGGGAGGTGGTAGGGATACGTTCGTGTGGGGGAAGGAGCAGCAACGATCATTCAATTATCTAAAGAATCACCTATGCTCAGCTCCATCACTTTCCTTTCCTGATATGAAGCAATCATTTGAGATTTATATTGATGCACCTGACTATGCTGTGGGCACATTTATCACTCAACACGAGAATTTGGTGGAATACCATAGTGAGACACTCTCTGATATTGTTCAAAAATACCCCACCTATGATAAGGAAATGTATTCCATTGTACAATCTTGTCGTAAATGGAAACATTACATTATGGGGAAAGAGATGATCATACACACTGATCACAAGCCTCTATAGTTCATGCAGACACAGGGGAAATTGCAGAACGACTACCATAAGATGTGGTCTGCCTACCTACAACATTTCCATATCAACATCAAGTATAATACATGTATCTCCAATCGTGTCACTGACTGCCTTAGTCAGCCTCCTCTGCCTTCACTCACCACTATGCTTCATTCTTGTGGACATGAAGCATCTGAGTGGACCCAACTTTATCAACAAGATCATGACTTCTCCACCACCTATCAGCTCTTGGGTACAGGTGCACAACGATTTTTACATTTAGGACATACTCTTGTGCCACCTGGGCCATCTCTGTGTTCCTACAAGCGAGAGTGCAAAGATGATTTGGGAAGCTCACTACAGTCAGGTGGTAGGACATTTTGGCGTAGAGAAAATTGTAGTCATTCTTCAGAAACATTTTTATTGGCCAAAACTTCGACAGGATGTTCGCAAGTATATCAGATCTTGCACTGCCTGTGCCATTTCCAAGCTAGCCATCAAGAAGCAAAGATTATGCACCCCTATTCCTATTCCTGAGAAGCCTTGGGAATCCATCTCAATGGATTACATGTCTGGTTTATCGTCCACCAAGAAAGGAAATGACTACGTGTTTGTGGTACTTGATCAGTTTTCAAAGACGACCATCCCCACCGCATGTAAGAAGAATGTCACAATGGTAGATACTACCAAACTATTCTTTGAATGAGTGTGGGTCCACTTTGGGATACCACAAACCATCATCTCTGACTGAGACAACAGGTTCCTTAGTACATTTTGGTTGAGTCTCTGGTCTCTGTTGGACACCAAGCTCACAAAACCCATTTCTTTCCACCCCCAAACCAATGGAAAAATAGAGTTTGTTAATCAGATGATTGTGCACATTTTTTGCATGTACAATTCTAAGCATCCATGTACATGGGATGAGAGTCTCCCATATGTCCAACACAGATACAACAAGGCTCTCCATAGTTCCACTGACCATATCCCATTTCAAGTGGGTCTGGGATTCCAACCCTTGGGACCCATTGATGTTGCACTTCCTCTTGCTACCGCACATGCAGACTCTTCCCCTAATCAGTTTGTGATTGACAAATCCAAAAGATTCATTGAGGGGATTCACAACATCCGCCAACAGGTCCAGAATATTTTTTAGAAATCCAATGCTAAGTACAAGCAGCGCCATGATCAACACATGGTACCACACCAGTTTCAGGTTGGCGACAAAGTCTCGTTACATTTGTAGAAGGAGTTTCTCACCAGGCCCCATTAGAAGCTTCACCCACTTCGTTATGGGCCTTACACTATCACCAAGGCTGTGGGTAGCAATTATTTTGAGCTCAACACTCCACCCTTCATTGACCTGCATCCAGTATTCAATGTGGACCTCCCTTGGCCATATTTTCCACCATTAATTGACACCTCTGAGATTGTAGAAAAATTGAAACTAATAGAGCTCAACCCTGATTGCATGGAACAAGCATCCACTAATTATATAGCAGACACATAAGTCAAGGGCACTTACCAATAAAGGATCCAGCTTTATTGGGTTGTCACGACAGGGCAACTCCTACAAAAAAGAAAGTGGCTCACCTGGGGCCAAATCCAGCAGAATTTTCCTCACCTGATGGGGGAAATCAATGCAATGGAGACCATTTCCTCCTAAGGGGGGAGGATTAATCTAGATGGATATTGGTGTCCACCCACCTATTCCAACTGGCTCTTCATGTCCATTTTTTTGTTCAACATGTTCTTATGTACTTCTTTGTAATTGTGGGTTCTACACTTTTGGTGATGTCTGAAGCCCCACACATCCTCTAGGTGGATATGGTTGGCCTCTCTCCTAATTCAACTAGATTATTATGTATTTTTGCATGTTAGCACATCTTGTTGTACTTACAGGGCCGTTTTGGGGCCCTAAACATTGTTTTTTTTGGCTCGCCACAATCAAACTCTCAACAGAGTCAGAGTTTGATAATATAATGTGTATCTCTCTGAAATACATTTCCAGTGGGCTATCATGCTCCTAAAATGGAGGTCGTATGCAAAATTAACAACCCTGGGAAGTTGAGGTACCAAATTACATCAACTTACCCATAGGGCCAACATGATTTTTGGCGTTTCACCTTCTAGGGTTAGGTTTTTACATGTCTAGGGTTTTGGAAGTCATGAGTAATATCAAAAATACCTCTGGAGACTCATTGTAATCCATTCTACTCAGACGGATGCACGTAGTAGCCACATCTCTTCTCAGAGATAGCCAACACCATTCGAGCAAGAGTTTTCAATTTTGCAGTTTTACAGTTTCAGCCTATTCCATTATTTAATCAAAGATATTTTTCACTGGATATTTGCGTTATTCTTCATATCTCTGTGTTTATTATATTCATTCTATTACTTAGTTTGTTCCGCTCCTAAATCCGGATCACTAACGTAGCACAACTAAAAATACAAATAGTTGTGAATTCTTATCAGCATCATTAATATAGACAAAAATCTTGTCCTCAAGTTTAAAAGTGGATTGTAGAAACATTTTGTATCAAGCATTAAATTACATGGAGATCACTACATTTCATGCTTCCTACAACCAAGCACAACTATTTGAAGATAAGTTTTTTGATCAACATAGAATTCAACAACGTTCATCCTCTTCTAGTTTTTACATATCTACATCCTCTTTAAGTTTTTAAAATATTTTGAGTCTGTTTTCAGAACTAGTACCAACATTTTTAGAATTGAATGGAATTTCATTTGATACAATTTGTATTCAATTTCGTTGGTTTTTAGTATTTTTAATTAATTTTATAAAAAAATGTTTGTAGATATTTTTAGATGATATAATGATTCAGTAAAATGAAAAATCAATATATGCAATAACACAGTCTGAAATTATGGAAAATTTATGTTATGAAACCTTTCACTGTCCTCTTCAAAAGGGTATTTTTATATTTTCCTTTTAAATCAAAATTAAGGCACATATCTGGAGTCTCACTAAACATGTTTAAAATCTGCAACTTTTTCAAATTAGTCAAATTCAAAAAATTGTAGCAATTATAATATTCATCCGTTAAATTCAAAACTATAGTCATACTTTAATAGAGTATGTTTTGATTTTTGCAATATATTTTATTTTTCATAAACAACAGTTTAATAATGAGTATATTCACGTTGAAAAACATAACTCATTATCAGTCCCTTCATTTTCAAGGAACACATTGTCAAACAAACATTAAATTTACATATCAAATTTCAATAAAACAATTTCAAAAAATAGTCAATAGAAAGATAACAAAATTATGACAAGTTTTTATTTTATTATAAAGTGAAATTATAAATAAATAAATAAATTACTTTTGTTTACCAGAAGTTGAAAAACTTCTGAAAATGTATTTTATTTTCTCAAAAAACAAGGAAAATAGACACTCGGATTCATGATTTTACCCTAAACTCTTCTCCATTTTCAGCCCTCAACACTTTTATTTTAGTCTCTATTTGGTTTTCTACAAGAGCTTTGAACTCTTTGAATTTTTTGAAAACCTTGGATTTATTCTTCAAGAAATACAACCATATTTTCCTAGAGAAATTATTTTTAAATGAGACATAGTAGAAAGATCCTCCTTGAGATGGAACAAGTATATGTCTAAACACATCACTATGTATTAGCTCCTAGATTCCTTTTTCCCTTGTAGCAGCAGAGATGAATCTAATGCATTTTGTTTACCATATTCACAATGTTCATAGAAATTAAAATCTAAAGAAAAATTAGTGTTAACTTCAGCCATGCATTTATGATTCGAAAATACTTAGACCAATTAAAATCTTTAAAAACTCATTTTAGCATCTAAATTGATTCAGAGTAAATATTAATCGTATTAAGGTGATTTGCAAAAAAATGATGATGTGTGTGTTGTCCAAAATCTCATAAAATGATGATTAATTTGAAGAATTATGAGATAACACAACAGAAAATAAAGAACTCAAATTATACAATATTGATGTCATAATTTACTTCATCTTCAAGTCCCATTTAGATAGTGAGATTGTTCTTCATTATCTCAAAATGTCAAATTACATTACAATATGGACTTACAAAGTCCAATTTGAAGGACTCTCTTCAATTCCACTACTCAAACTAAAAAATAGAGTATACTATTGAACTCCTTGCAAAATTATGAGAAAAATGAGTATAAAGTCAACCATATTTTGAACTGGCTCAATTTTACCCTCTTTCAACGCCAAACGATGCACTATGGTGCTCATTAATAGAAATATGGACTAATACTTATAAAACAACATATTAGCACAAAAATAACATCACCATTGAACTCCTCTCGAGAAAACAAGAAACATTAGTATAAACAAGCCTATATGTTTGGACAAAGTACCTCATGGAATGCAAATTGAGACAATACCAAACTTGGCTCCTCTTTCTGCATGAAAAACAATGCATATGTATGCCTTCGGGATCCATGCCAACATTGGGATTTGTGTCCACCTCAGACTGTGTTCAACCTCATAATTTGTGCCATTAAATAGGTTGGGTCGAGGGTCGATCCCCAAAGGGCATCAATGGCGCATCGGTTTGGGCATTAGAATTTTGTATGTCAAGTCACATGGTCAAACCTCGTTGACCTTGAAATATTTACACTATTTTGTTATATTGTTTGAACCATATATTAAAAATTCATTGGTATTCTATATATGTAGTGGCATATAGTTTAAATGCCCGTGCGAATATACGGATTTGGTTACATGGAAATCCAATAAACCATTGGTCGGGGGATTTATCCCTCACCCCTCTTTCCATCGAATGAACCTTTATCAAAACTTAAATACAATTTCCACCATATATGGTTAATTACTAATGCGATGTCGTCATGGAAAAAGGGCGTTTGTGTAAGGATATAGGAGGTCACGGGTTCAATCCTCTGGACTCCCAATAAAATTTTAAATTACCTTATACATAAATGGACAATGGGAGGTTGCCACGTGGAAGATTCTCATTGGTCTATCTTCTCCATGTGTCCAACTATAATTGGACCACCTATGCCACACGGGTTGCCCAATCACCTACTTGGTCGGACGTATGGTGTGCCATGTGGAACCTTAGGGTGATGCCATGTCAACCTCGTATAGTTTATAGGGTCATGTCATGTGTCACCCTTGTAGTGGTGACACGTGTCACCTTTGTAGTGGTGAGATGTGTCACCTTGACCCCTTTGACTTTGAATTTTTCTTAGTTTGACCTGAACTTTGACCTGCTATAAATTTTCCATACGAACTTTGTTTGAGGCGATTTTTACACCATTGGAAAGCTATCACCAAGATCTACGCAATGAAGTAGTTTTCAAGAGAATTTAAGATTGTCAAGTTTTGAGATTTTATGGATCCTCCAAGACCTCTTTGAGCGTTCTGGATCCTCTTGGACCTCTATGAGCATTCTTGGATCCTCTTGGATCAATTTACTATGCAAAGAATGAAGACCCTTCTCTCTAATATGCCACATTCTCTCATGCCAAATCACTATCTTCTCTATAGGAAGAGTAGGAGTTTTGTTTGTTTCATTCTCAGTAATAATCATATTATTATATCCATCAGTAATAGTTCTTCCCAACAGATTATATGGAGTTTCAATTGAAACTCCCCTAAAAAACACCATTTCTCCTCGAACAATCTTGCACATATCCTTTCCCAATAGAGTCCAACACTTGGATCACTCATATTTCTCATAGATATCAGGATTTTCACCAATCCTAGAATATGAAGAACACTAAGAAGAGTTTAAACCCTTTCATCTTTAATAAAAAAACACACTCTTCCATGTCCTATGATTTTCATTGTCAAGTCATATTTAAGGAAGATATTGCCTCCATTATACTTTTTATATTCACAAATCTACTCCTTACGAGGAGTCATGTGAAAAGACACACCTGATTCGATCAATCATGTATCATGATCTTAATGTGTATTTGTAGATTCCAAGAACACATCCCCTCCTTCTAAGGAGGCATGTTTTTCTATGGAAGGAGTGTCATTACATCCCTTGCTTTTAACAACAATTTCTTAATGTATGATATTTTTTATAATGCCCAACTTTACCACATTTCTAGAATTTCATTATAAATTGTTCTAGATATTTAGATCTATCTCTATATTTAGACCTTCCTTGAAGACTGTTTTTTTTTCTATAGGGAAACCTCTTGCAAATAAGGCATCGTTGGCCACACCCTCCATTGATTTTCTCTTCATTTTGTTTGATAACAAGGATACAAATGCATCCTCAAACTTTAATGTGGATTAAGTAGTATTACCATTTGATGCATGAATATTATCATTACAATCTAAAAAAGAACATAATAGGGTAATAAGCCTATATTCTTCCTCCATATTAATAACAACAGAGACAATTTGACTTAATAAAGTAGTAAATGAATTTATGTGCTCCATCATCCATCCTAATATGATACAACTTATTTTGAAGAAACAACTTGTTTATCAAGGACTTTGACTAATACAAATTGCTTTGTCTTCTCTAAAGACATTCAACCACACCAAATTTGAAAGGCGGAGCCGAATTGTACTTATTTCCTTACTTTCAAAATTCTCTTAGCCCTCTTTAGACATACTAGTAGGTTTAGTACCTCAATCCATAGAAACCCATTATTCTCTATCTGGAAGAATATATTCCATCTCCAACTTCCATAGCTCAAAACTATGGATGTTAAATTTATCAGTCTCGATTTAGGAACTATTTTCATTCCCTTCCACACAAGAATTATTACCACAAATGTCCCATTAAAACCATGTTTATCACAAACCCAAGATATATATGCTCCATCAAGAATGAGTTAAATCCTAACAACAAAGGCATACCCCTAAATCCAATAACCTTTCTTTGATACCAAATCTAAGTTTTAAACCTTTGCAAGTGAAGCAATGCATACATATATTTAAGAAAAACCAAAAAGAACAACAATGGAAAAATATAGTACACAAAGATTTACCCTGGAAAAACTTAGCAAAGAAAATTATCCTAACCTATTGTTTGTGACAACCCCATTGTTACGACTACAAGCGAAGCATAAGTGCAATTTTTTTTTTGTTTTTAGGGAAAGAAGGAGACGACGACAACAATTTACCTCACCACTGACGATGAATGTAAGCATGCAGTGCAAGCAACAGGAAACTATGACTCAACGCACTAGCACATGAGAAATGGGGTGAAACATGTGTTAAAACAAGGAGAAATGACTACCCACCCGACACAACAAGACCACGCTTACAAGCTAAGGGACAACATCCCCCTCCCGACACAACAACCTTGACGAACAAAGACTAGAACCTCAAGGCACGTGAACCAAACACGTGAAGGCATTCAACCCATGCACAAAAACAAAGTTACAATGCTTGACAACACTCACACAAAAGGCACTGACTCTGGACAAGTTACCATTCACCGCTATCCAAATAGGGCGTGCCATGATCCCTTCATCAGGAGTATGTCATCCCCAGGTGATAGACGCATCAATAACCTTGGGACAACACATCCTATCTAAACCAAGGACTCTAGAAAACTCCGACGCACTAGGAGCCGAATACTAACAGGGAGACTATACCCACACCCCACACAAAAGGTCGGCGAGACACAAGAGGACGACTACTAGGGAATTCACGGCTTCGTCAACCACCCAACCCATTCATCAATTATAAACTAGTCAACAGTTACAAATTGTTTCTGACATTGCGTAACCATCGAAATTTAGCAAGTCTAAATTATAATTTAGTCTTTAACTTATCAACTGATTAACAATTAATCAAATCCAATCGGCCATTCTAGTTTACACCATAGCCTTTACTTTCAATCTAAATAACATCACCTTCGAATCAATCGACAATTCTACAATACAATCAAGCATTAATTTCAATTGAATAACCTCAATTACAAATCAATTCGGCAATGTTGCATTATGATTTAATCATTAACTACAATTTAACTTAGAAAGATTAATATATGCTTTGGTCAATACTCCTAAACTCATTTAACCATTAATCACCATCTAAAAGGGTAATTCTAAGTAATCCCTAGAATTACCATCTAACTATGAAATGACAATAGATAACTACATTAGCCACATCAATGTAAAATGCTACAATATCACACTTGTAATCAATTAAATTACACAGGTCGTTTATCTAAGATATGCGTACCAAAAATAACTAGCTGTCTATAACATTAAGAAGGGAACTATTGATTGTTATCATCGTTGTAGCAATTGACATCGCTGTGGAAATTAATATTAAGAAGGAAATTATTGTCCTTTGACATTGTTGTAGCAATTAGCCTGACAATTAACATGGCAATTACATAGCAATTAATATGACCAATAACATGGCTATATCAATTAATGTTTGGCAGGGAGAAGGATGGGTACACTCAAATTGAAGGAGAATAAGAAGACAATACAAACTGCAGAAGGATCAACTCGTGGGCATTCAACAATCAACGCACTCAACATTCTAAATAGCAAATTCATGTCCCTTCAACAACGAACTCAGTCAAATGTTTTTTGGGGGGAAATACGTGGTTATTTACCTCAAACTCAGTCACATTTAATAGGAAAAACGTGGACATTTAAACAACAATATCGGTCTCATTTTAAAATCAAAATCGTGTGAATTTAAACAACAATCTTAGTCTCATTTTAAAAGCAAAATCGTTGGCAGTTAAACAACAATCTCCGTCTTATTTAAAAAAAAAATTGTGGGCATTTAACAACAATTTCAGTCAACTTTTAAAAGAAAAAATGTGGGCATTTCAACAGCAATCTCTGTCAACTTTTAAAAGAAAAAACATGAGCATTTCAACAACAATCTAAGTCAACTTTTAAAAGCAAAAACGTGGGCATTTCAACAACAATCTCTGTCAACTTTTAAAAGAAAAAATGTGGGCATTCAACAACAATTTCTGTCAACTTTTAAAAGAAAAAACATGGGCATTCAATGACAATCTCTATCAACTTTTAAAATAAAAAACGTGGGCACTTCAACGGCAATCTCAGACACATTTTAAATGGAAAAATCGTGGTTCCCCTTTTTCATTGTCAAGATGCCAAATGAAAATGCATACAGGAATGACCAAAAAAACATTCCCTTACCAGGATACTAGTTATAAAAATGCAGACAGGAATAACAAACAAAAATGTTTTTCCATTCCAGATACCAATACAAAATTGTAGACATGAAATCAATTTGTTTTTTCATTGCCAAAATACCAAATATAAAAATGCAGACAGGGAATCAAATCGTTTTTCCATTGCCAGAATACCAATATAAAAATGTAGATAGGGAATCAAATCATTTTTCCATTGCGAGAATACCAATATAAAAATGCAGACAAGGAATCAAATCGTTTTTCCATTGCCAGAATACTAATACCAATACCAATACCAATACCAAAATGTAGACATGAAATCAATTTGTTTTTCCATTGCCAGAATACCAAATATAAAAATGTAGACAGGGAATCTAATCCTTTTTCCATTGCCAGAATACCAATATAAAAATGCAGACAAAGAATCAAATCGTTTTTCCATTGCCAGAATACCAATATAAAAATGCAGATAGGGAATCAAATCGTTTTTCCATTTCCAAAATAGAAATACAACACAGACAATAGTAAGAGAAATGCAAGGATCCAATGGGAAAAGTCATTGAAATGATCACATTGATTCTATCATTCAAGGCGCAAAGAAAAACCAACAAGGGCACAAGATAATCCATACACAGAGGTCTTTTCTAGATGGCGCAAGTCAAACAATCAACCAATGATAATAACAGAGGTAGACGGCTGACAGGAACGTCCTTCACTCGTCATCCACGCACAAAAAAACACGGCGTTGAGATCCATAGGGATATTAACACCGAAGCGATGACCGTAGATCAAGCTCTTGACCAACTGCTCAGGTGAGGATTGATGAGATAGGGATGAAAGGAAAAAAAAACCACAATCTTCACAAATCAATACACCACAGGGAGGTTAAGACATGTCGGGAATCAAAGGCCATGTGAGTTAATCAATCATCGAACTATAGGCTATGGAAAAATTCATTCATCAACTAGAACGTTAAGACAATCAATTTAATCACCCAATTAAACATCCAGATCCAAAGCATAAATTCTACCACAATCTACCATGAAAAAATAAAGAAATTGTACCGTTTCCTAATCACTCGCTCTGAGTTGATGTCTCGCGTGCTCTGTGCAACTCCCTCTTGCTGACCGACGAGACTTCACCAATACCTCCTAGACAATGCTAGGGGTACTCTTCTTTCCC
Source organism: Picea engelmannii (assembly GCA_009831015.1). NCBI lineage: Eukaryota > Viridiplantae > Streptophyta > Pinopsida > Pinales > Pinaceae > Picea > Picea engelmannii. The sequence goes on along the minus strand of ML782897.1, from coordinate 808,476 downwards.
CTTAGCCCCCCGAGTCACAAAGGGGCCACGCACACTAACCAAGAATTAGCTAGCTCCCAGCTCGCCTCACAAGGCCGAGCTACCACTCCTCACTAAGCTGGGTATCCCAACTCCCACAAGCTAAGTCAATTAAGTATAGATTTTTGCAGCGTAGCGTTACACAAACAAAAGAGATCGTTCCTCCTTCTCCTCCCTCCATTATATAGAGTTTCGAACTCCTTTACCTTCCCAAAATACCATTTAAATTAATATTTAATAAATTAATTCCTAAAAATCCTCCCCATACAAGTGTAACCCATCTCCTTCATTCCTCCATAAATTAATTTATTTAATTAATTAATTACCCTTATTTCCCTCACCCACCTAGAGTCACTCCTAGAATCGCTCGTAGGTGTCCCCAAATTCCCTTACAGGTTTTAATGACTTTCCCCATTATTAATTTGCTAGTTTAGTTTAAATTAGAAAGTTCTTAAATGGTAGATACCTTACTAAGTTGGACTAACTGTTTTTTCCTAGTGTTTCCCCTTTCTTTTAAGGTTTCTGTTTTTGCTAGTTTCCTAATTATTTTAGATTTCCCCTTTTCCCCTTTTTAATTAAACTCAAAAATCCATGTGCAGAAACTTACCCTTCTTCCCTCTTTTTTTAATGAATTAAATTTTTAATGAGCATAAAAGTAAAACAATCATTACCCTTTTTAAGTTTTTATCTAAAAAGAGTTTTATAAAACACATTAATTGATTACCCCCTCCTTGTCACAAGGTTAATGAATATTATCTTTATTATCTTTATTTTTACTTTTATCTTTTTATTTTATTATTATTATTATTATTATTATTTAATAAAAAGGTAAAATTTTACCACCAGCAAAGATTAGACCTAGACCTTAATTTTTGTGTTGGGCGACAATTTATTAGGGAAACTGTTTTAAAAATTTCTTATCACATTATTCATCCTAAGGTCATCTAGGTTCATTCATTTATCATTAACAACGCGACATGCCCTTTAGGATTCACTAGGTGCTCCAAGGGTGCCACTCTCCTAATTTGTTTCCCTAGCATGACGTGCCCTTCAGGACACACTACGTGCTCCAAGGGTGCCACTTGCCTCCTTCCATTTTTCTTGCGCGATGTTCCATTTAGGAAGCACCACGTGCTCCAAGGGTGCCACTCACCTCTTGAATGACTTGGTAGACATAAGAAACCCCTGGAGTCAATACTCCACTAGGTGAACTTGTGCAAGACTAAGGGTGTCTAAGGAATAAGGCCCCCACCTTATTGCGCATCCCTTAGAATCATCGTTAACGACTATCACAATCTGCCCTCATGGCATCGTGGGTCATCTTGAACTAGGTAGACATTAAGCTACAGTTCTTGCCACGACAAGAGTGCTAGTAGGTTGTGGCAAGGCTGTTGTCCACACCTCTCCCTCAACATCTCTGGTAGTCATGCGTGAGCTCTCTACTCCACTTGTGAGTCTAGTCGGCAAGCTATCGTCAACCTACATCATCAACGAATCATGTCAGAAATATATCCATAAATCATATCGTCTAATCAGATGCACTAATAAAAAATATAAAACAATCAAACCCCAATAGTTCAATCCCCAACTTGATTTGGAGTCCAAGGGGTTCCAACAATGCCTCTGCACCCTCAAGGTCTGAAATCCTGCACACTCAGTAAAACCGAGTCAATAGCACATGTCTATGTCAATGCAGCAAAACAACATGACATCAACCCATAATGCCTCATAATCAAAATCAATGTTTTAATAGCATAATAATATGGATCACTTGCGAGCAAGTGTCCTCAAAGAATAAGTTCACTTAGTGCACAAGAGCGGGATGTTATGTACGCCCCCTCTTGGTCTAAACTTCGTCCCGAAGTTTCACAGTATAAGTGCCGAAATAATGTGTATCACAGTATCATAAGTCTATCTAGCAAACAAAAATGGAAACTGTTGGCGCATATCATATGCATCCTCCCATGTCGTCGAGTGCAGACTATAGTTTTCCCACTAGACCTTGACCTGATCTACTGTTCGATGTCGTAGTTGGCGAATGCGATGATCTAGGATGCGGATTGGCTCAACTGTGAGTGCCCCCTCATCTGATACCTGCAAAGAACTCATGTCAATAAGATGTGTAGGATCATTAATATAATGTCTCAAAACAAATGCATGGAAAACATTGTGCATATGCCTCAAAGAATCAGGCAAGGCTAGTCAATAGGCCATGGGCCCCTTTCTCTCCACAATCTCAAAAGGTCCCATGAACCTAGGAGTGAGTTTATCTCCATTTCCAAACTTGATCAAACTCTTATGTAGTTTAACCTGCAAGAAGACTCGATCGTCGACCTCGTAACTACGGTCGACAGGGTGCGCATCGACATAACTCTTCTGTCGATCCTGTGCTTCTTTAATCCTTTGTCTTATTTTTTTCATTTTCTCTTCCATTTTTTGGATCACTTTTGGTCCCACCAGGACCCTATCCTCAAGTTGATCCCAACTCAAAGTCATCTGACATGGTCACCCATAAAGAAACTTGAAAGGCACCATCTTAATGGTGCTTTGGTAACTATTGTTATAAGTGAATCCCACCAGTGGAAATTATTCTTCCCAACGCTTTTGTCAGTCCATCACGTACATGTGCAACATTTCCTCCAAGGTTGGGTTCGTTCATTCAGTCTGTCCATTAGTCTCTAGGTGATATGTCATACTGAAGTTAATTTGGGTTCCCAAGGCCTCTTGAATACTCGTCCAAAATCGTCCAGTAAACATTGATCCTCGATCGGATATAATACTCTCAGGCATGCCATGCAGCCTCACAATATCACTGATAAAAACTATAGCTATGTTAGGTGCCTGATACGTTGTACGCACAGGAACAAAGTGTGCACTCTTTGTTAGAGTGTCTACTACTAAGAAAATTGAGTCATGTCTCCTTTCCATCAGTGGCAATCCAACAATAAAATCCATTGAAAAAACCTCCCATTTCGATTCTGAAATAGTGTGTGGCTATAGTAATCATGTTGGATATCTATGTTCAACCTTTACCTGCTAACATTCTAGACATTTGGCCACATATTTGACTATATCTGCCTTCATTCCCATTCAAAAGAATAAGGGTTTAAGGTCGGCCCTCATCTTCGTGACTCCTGGATGAGCCATGTACACTGCTCTATGAGCCTCGTTTAGGATCAAACTCCTCAACTCGTCGTTCTGTGGTACGTAAATCCGATTTTTAAACCTCAGTAATCCATCGTCATCAAACATAAATCCTTTAAATGTTGGTACCATCATTGTGTTTTGTCCGATAAAACCCTCAACCTCTTTGTACTAGTCATCATCATGTTATAAAGTTAGAATATTTTCACGTAGATTCGTCTGAAGAAGCAACACCGAAAAGATGTGTGGTCTCTGACTCAATGCATCTGCCACTCGGTTCATTGTTCCTTTTATGTAAGTAATCTCAAATTCGTACTCACTAAGCAATTTTGACCAGCGTCGTTGTCACGCGTTCAGGTCGTTTTGTGTAAAGATGTGTTTTAGTCCACAGTGGTTAGTCTTTAGTTCAAATTTTTGTCCAACAAGGTAGTGTTTCCAAACCGTCAAGGCATATACGATGGCTAACAACTCCAAATTGTGTGTCGCATAGTTCTCCTCATGCCTTCTCAGTTTCCTCAAGATGTAAGCGATCACTCGTACGTCTTGTATCAAGACTCCCCCTAATCCTTCCTTGGATGCATCAGTGAATACCAAGAAGTCCACGTCCATGTGAGGGAAATTTAGTATCGGTGTTGTTGTCAACAACTCCTTGAGCCTCCGAAATGCTTCCATGCATTTCTCGGTCCAAACAAAATTATTGTTTTTCTTCTGCAATTCCATGATCGGATTTTCTATCTTCGAAAATCCCTCGACAAACCGTCAATAGTATCCTACTAAACCCATGAAGCTACGCACTTCTGGGACATTCATCAGCGCAGGCCATTCCATAATAGCCTCGACCTTTGCTAGATCCACGGTGATACCTTCGCTGGAGATGACATGCCCCAAGTAGTGAATCCTTGATTGATAAAATTATCATTTGGACAACTTCCCATACAATTTGTGCTCTCACAAACACTGTAGTACCAAGCGCAAGTGCTCATCATGCTCCTCTGTCATCTGAGAATAAATCAAAATATCATCAATGAATACTTAGACGAACTTGTCCAAGTACTCACGGAACACTCCATTCATCAAACTCATGAATACCCCTGGGGTGTTCGTCATTCCAAAAGGTAAAATAATAAACTCGTAATGTCCAAACCTCGTCTTAAAGGCGGTCTTAGGGACGTCATCCTCCTTAATATGTAACTGGTGGTATCCTGATCGCAAGTCAATCTTTGAGAACACTGTCGCACCTTTCATTTGATCAAACAGATCATCAATCCTTGACAACATATATTGATTCTTTATCATTGCCTTGTTCAACTGACGATAGTCAATGCAGAGCCTCCACGACCCATCCTTCTTTCATATGAAAATAATAGGTGCACCCCACGATGACACACTTGGACGTATCAATCTCGTATCTAGCAATTCTTTCATTTTCATTCTCAACTCCTATAACTCCAGGGTCGACATCTGATAAGGCGTTCTAGTTATCGGTTTAGTCCCTGGTTTTAGGTCTATAGTAAACTCCAATTCCCTCTCTGGCGACATCCCAGGTAACTCCTCTAGAAAGACATCTACAAACTCTCTCACCACCGTAAGGTGTTCTAGACCTTATGCTACTCCCTTCTCATTTAACGCAAGGATCACATAAAGCTTGAACCCCTTACGCATGCTCTTCCGTAGCTGGAAGGAAGAGATGAACGTCAGGGAAAATCCCTGGTTCTGACCTGTAATCACACGTCTCTCTCCCTCGTCATCGACCAAGCTCAACTGTTTCATGTTACAATTGAGTATCGCCTCATGTGATTCTAACCAGTCCATACCAATCACGACATCATAAGATCCTAAGATCATGACGTACAGGTTGTCCCTGGTGACAAACTCTCCCAATTTAAGGGTTCAGCTCGTAACCTTTCCTCGAACCTTTTGTTTGGCTTCTGAAGCCATCTCTACGAAACTAAACTCATCATATTTGACTACCTTTATCTTAATCCTTTTTAGCGCTGCACCCGAAATGAAACTCTCGGTAGCATTGGGATCTATCAAAATACTAAGGGTATGGTCAGCAACAGTACCTAACGTCTCGAGCACAGTCGACTGGTGCTCGGCTTGGTGGTTATTCACGGCTGCATCAATCCGATGGGCCTTGCCCATATCTCCCATAGTAGTGGGTCCAACTAATACAGAAGCTCTAGTCCTCTCCACTGGGAAGTCGCACTTGTAGTGTGGCTCCCCTCATGTCCAAAACCCCTTCTTTGGTCCAGTACTTTAGGTACCCAAAGTAGAAGATGACAGCCAACCAGCCTCAAATCCTGGTTTGTTCTGTGGAACAGGCCTAAACTACTATTGTTGTGGTCGACGTTGCTGCTGATGTTGTGGTCCCCGATAAGGTGTCCTCTTTTGAGGCATCAGTCGCTGAGGTGTAGTGAAAGTAGATCCCCTCTGGAAGCTACAATATCCTAGCATATGTCTGGCTGGTGTCTGGCTGGTGTCTGCTGCTGCTGTGCACCAGATGACACCTACCCTGCTAGTTTCACTGGAGTCCTGCTCTGACCCCCGCTGATAAGCTCCTCCTCTGATACGAGGGCCTTCTGGATGACATCATGCAAGGTTTGAGGCATCATAATCCTAACCTTTTCACGTAAGTTGCCAATAAGGCTGAACACAAACCTGTTGACCTTAAGTTTCGCAGTATTAAGGTGCGGAGCTTACCAAAGAAGATCCATAAAATGAGCCTCGTACTCGAGCACCATACGGCCTCCCTGTTGTAAGGTGTTGAACCTGTTGATCTGACTCTCAATAAACTCCTCTAATAAGTACCTCTCTCGGAACCGTTCCTCAAACAGTTCCCACGACACATCTTCGACGACCATGTTCAGCTGTGGTAGGAGCATCTTCCACCATAGAAGAGCACTCTCCTTTAGTTGAAAGATCGCCATGAGGACCTTCATTTTGGAGGTATAGTCGTGAGGTGCAAAGCACATCGCCATATTCTCCAACCATGCCTCGACGGCTTCGTCGTCCGGGGCACCAAATAACTCGGTAAATTTGACCTTCTCGAGCTCACGGTGAATGCTACCACTACCGACCGGAGCTCGCGGTGGACCCTCAGGGGGTGCCTACACTCTGGCATCATCTATGTCCAAACGGTTGATCAGTGCCTCAAACATGCACTGAAAAGATCTCATCATTATGACCACATCACCTACTCCTATCTTCTCCTACACAACAACCTATTCATCTCCCTGGGGGTTAGACCCCTTAGGCATGGATGTTATTGAAGACATCGTGCCTCCTCCCCTAGCACCCCATCGTCTGCCTCCACGAAGTCCTCTAACCATGATTACCTGCATGAGTACAAGTCAACTTAATTAGCAACATTATAATCAATCATATCAATGAAAGCTATAGTGATCCCAAGTCATGGGTTGAACTTGCTCTGATACCATATGTGACGACCCCTTCGTTACGACTATAAGCGAAGAAGAAGTGCATTTTTTTCTTTTTTTTTTAGGGTAAGAAGGCAACGATGACAACAGTTTACCTCACCATTGACGACGAACATAAGCATGCAGTCCAGGCAATAGGAAACTATGACTCAATGCACTAGCACAGGAGAAACGAGGAGAAACATGTGTTAAAACAAGGGGAAACGACTACCTACTCAACACAATAGGACCACTCCTACAAACCAAGGGACAACATCCCCCTCCCGACACAACGACCTTGACAAACAAAGACTAGAACCTCAAGGCGCACGAACCAAATGCCTGAAGGCGTTCAACCCATGCGCAAAAACAATCTTACAACGCTTGACAACACTCACATGGAAGGCATCGACTTCGGCCAAGTTATCATTCACTGCTATCCAAATAGGATGCACCATGATTCCCTCATCAGAAATCATGCCGTCCCCAGGTGATAGACGTGTCAATAACCTTGGCACAACACATCCTATCTGGACCAAGGACTCTAGAAAACTCTGATGTGCTAGGAGCGGAATACTAACAAGGAGACTATACCCACACCCCACACAAAAGGTCGACGAGACATAAGAGGATGAATACTAGGGAAGTCACGACTTCATCAACCACCCGACCCATTCATCAAGTCTAAACTAGTCAACAATTACAAATTGTTTTTGACATTGACTAACCATCAAAATTTAGCAAGTCTAAATTATAATTTAGTCTTTAACTTATCAACTGATTAACAATTGATACAATCCAATCAGCCATTCTACTTTACACCATAGCCATTACTTTCAATATAAATAACATCACCTTCGAATCAATTGACAATTCTCCAATACAGTCAAGCATTAATTTCAATCGAATAACCTCAATTATGAATTAGTTCGACAATGCTTCATTATTATTTAATCATTAACTACAATTTAATTTAGCAAGATTAATCTATGCTTTGGTCAATGCTCCTAAACTCATTTAACCATTAATCACCATCTAAAAGGGTAATTCTAAGTAATCCCCAAAATTACCATCTAACTATCAAATGACAATATATAACTACATTAGCCACATCAATGCAAAATGCTACAATATCACACTCGTAATCAATTAAATTACACATGTTGTCTATCTAAGATATTTGTACCAAAAATAACTAGTTGTCTATAACATTAAGAAGGGAACTATTGACTGTTATCATAGCTGTAGCAATTGAAATCACTGTGGCAATTAATATTAAGAAGGAAATTGTTTTCCTTCGACATTGTTGTAGCAATTAGCCTGGCAATTAACATGGCAGTTACATAAAAATTAATCTGACCAATAACATGGTTGTAGCAATTAATCTTTGGCAGGGAGAAGGTTGGGTACACTAAAATTGAAGGAGAATAAAAAGACAATACAAGTTGCAAAAGGATCAACTCGTGGTCATTCAACAATCAACGCAGTCAACATTCTAAATAGAAAATTTGTGTCCCTTCAACAACGAACTCAGTCAATTTTTTTGCGAGGGAAAATCCGTGGTTATTTACATCAAACTCAGTCACATTTAATAGGAAAAATGTGGGCATTTAAATAGAAATCTCGGTCTCATTTTAAAAGAAAAATCGTGGGCATTTAAACAACAATCTCAGTCTCATTTTAAAAGCAAAATCGTGGGCAGTTAAACAACAATCTCGGTCTTATTTTAAAAGAAAAATCGTGGGCATTTAACAACAATCTCAGTAAACTTTTAAAAACAAAATCGTGGGCATTTCAACAACAATCTCTATCAACTTTTAAAATAAAAAACGTGGGCATTTCAACAACAATCTCATCAACTTTTAAAAGAAAAAACATGGGCATTTCAACAACAATCTCTATCAACTTTTAAAAGCAAAAACATGGGCATTTCAACAACAATCTTTGTCAACTTTTAAAAGCAAAAACGTGGGCATTCAACAACAATTTCTGTCAACTTTTAAAAGCAAAAACATGGGCATTCAATGACAATCTCTGTGAACTTTTAAAAGCAAAAATGTGGGCACTTCAATGGCAATCTCAGACACGTTTTAAATGGAAAAATTGTGGTTTCCCTTTTTCATTGCCCGGATGAAAAATGCAAACGCATACATGAATGACCAAAACATCCTTCCCTTACCAGGATAACAATTATAAAAACACAAACAGGAATAACAAATAAAAACATGTTTTCATTCCAGGATACCAATACAAAAATGCAAACATGAAATCAATTCATTTTTCCATTGCTAGAATACCAAATATAAAAATGCAGACAGGGAATCAAATCGTTTTTCCATTGCCAGAATATCAATATAAAAATGCAGAAATGGAATGAAATTGTTTTTCCATTGCCAGAATACCAATATAAAAATTCAGACAGGGAATGAAATTGTTTTTCCATTGCCAGAATACCAATACAATGCAGACAGGAATAACAAATAAAAACATTTTTTCATTCCAGGATACCAATACAAAAATGAAGACATGAAATCGATTCGTTTTTCCATTGCCAGAATACCAAATATAAAAATGCAGACAGGGAATCAAATCATTTTTCCATTGCCAGAATACCAATACAAAAATGCAGATAGGGAATCAAATCATTTTTCCATTGCCAAAATACCAATACAACACAGACAACAGTAAGAGAAATGTAAGGATCCAATGGGAAATGACATTGAAATGATCGCAGGGATTCTATCAGTCAAGGCACAGAGAAAAACCAACAAGGACACAAGATAATCCATATGCAGAGGTCTTTGCTAAATGATGCAAGTCAAACAATCAGCCAAGAAAAATAACGGAGGTAGATGACTGACAGGAATGTCCTTCGCTCATCATCCACGCATACAAAAGTAGGGCGTTGAGATCCATAGGTCTATTAACATTGAAGTGACGACTATAGATCGGGCTCCTGGCCGACTTCTCAGGCGAGGACTAATGAGCTAGGGACGAAAGGAAAAAAAAACCACAATCTTCACAAATCAATACACCACAGGGCGGTCAAGACATGCCAGGAATCGAAGGCCGTGGGAGTGAATCAATCATCAAGCTATAGGCTATGGAAAAATTCAGTCATCAACTAGAATGCTAAGACAATCAATTTACTCACCCAATTAAACATGCAGATCCAAAGCATAAATCCTACCACAATCTACCATGCAAAAATTAAGAAAGTGTATCATTGCCTGATCGCTCGCTCTGAGTTGATGTCTTGTGTGCTCCGTTCAACTCACTCTTGCCGACTGACAAGACTTCATCGGTACCTCTCAGCCAATGCTAGGGGTACTCTTGTTCCCCCTTAGCCCCTAGAGCCGCAAAGGGTCCACACACACTAACCAAGAATCAACTAACTCCTAGATCGCCTCGCAAGGTTGAGGTACCACTCCTCACCGAGCTGGGTATCCCAACTCCCACAATCTATGTCAATCAAGTATAGATTTCTGCAGCGTAACGTTACATAAATAGAAGAGATCCTTCCTCCTTCTCCTCCCTCCATTATATAAAGTTTCAAACTCCTTTACCTTCCGAAAATTCCATTTAAATTAATGTTTAATAAATTAATTCCTAAAAATCCTCCCTGTACAAGTGTCACCCATTTCCTTCATTCCTCCATAAATTAATTTCTTTAATTAATTAATTATCCTTATTTCTCTCACCCACCTAGAGTCACTCCTAGAATCGCTCCTAGGTGTCCCCAAATTCCCTTACAGGTTTTAATGTCTTTCTCCATTATTAATTTGCTAGTTTAGTTTAAATTAGAAAGTTCTTAAATGATAGATACCTTACTAAGTTGGACTAACTACTTTTTCCTAGTGTTTCCCCTTTCTTTTAAGGTTTCCGTTTTTCCTAGTTTCCTAATTATTTTAGATTTCCCCTTTTAATTAAACTCAAAAATGCATGTGTAGAAACTTACCCTTCTTCCCCCTTTTTTAATGAATTAAACTTTTAATTAGCATAAAAGTAAAACAATCATTCCCCTTTTAAGTTTTTATCCAAAAAGATTTTTAAAAAACACTTTAATTGCTTACCCCCTTCCTGTCACAAGGTTAATGAAGATTATCTTTATTATTTATTTTATTTTATTTTATTTTTTATTTTTATATATGTTTATTATTATTATTATTATTTTAATAAAAAGGTAAAATTTTACCACCAGCAAAGATTAGACCTAGACCTTAATTTTCATGTTGGGTGACAATTTATTAGGGAAATTACTTTAAAAATTTATTATCACATTATTCGTCCTAAGGCCATCTAGGTTCATTCATTTATCATTAACAAACGTGGCGTTCCCTTCAGAACACACTAGGTGCTCCAAGGGTGCCACTCGCCTCATATGTTTCCCTTGCGCGACATGCCCTTCAGGACGCACTATGTTCTCCAAGGGTGTCACTCACCTCCTTCCATTTTTCTTGCGCGACGTGCCCTTCAGGACGCACCACGTGCTCCAAAGGTGCCACTCGCCTCTTGAATGACTTGGTAGACATCAAAAACCCCTAGAGTCAATACTTCTCTATGTGAACTTGTGGGAGACTAAGTTTCTCTAAGAAATAAGGCTCATGTCTTATTGTGCACCCCTTAGAATCATCATGAGTGATTGTCGTAGTCTGCCCTCACGACATCGTGGGTCCTCTCGAACTAAATAGATGTTAAGATACAGTTCGAGTCACGGCAGGAGTGCTAGTAGGTTGTGGCATGGATGTTGTCCACACCTCTCCCTCAACATCTCTGGTAGTCGTGCATGACCCCTCTACTCCACATGTAATTATAGTCAGTAATCTATCGTCAATCTGCATCATCAACAAATCATATCAGAAATATATCCATAATCATATCGTCTAATCAGATGCACTAATATCACATATAAACAGTCAAACCCCAATAGTTCACTCCCCGACTCGATCCAGAGTCCAAGGGGTTCCATCGATGCCTCTGCACCCTCGAGGTCTGAAATCCTGCACACTCAGTAAAACCGAGTCAATTGCACCTATCTATGTCAATGCAACAAAACAACATGACATCAACCCATAATGCCTCATAATCAAAATCAATGTTTTAATAGCATAATAATCTGGATCACTTGCGAGCAAGTGTCCTCAAACAATAAGTTCGCTCAGTGTGTAAGAGCGAGATGTTACATTGTTGCACATCTATCTTCGTCATTTTACTAACTTGATTATTGACAATACAATATTTTGATATTCTACAACATCCAAAACCCTAATCCGTTATCCCAAATTAAATTACAATGTAAGAAAATACCATTGGTCGAAAAAGCACAAAAATGGACAAAAAGTAGACCTAAAAATTAGTGGATATGATTAGATTTTCACCTAGCCTACTCCAACACATGAAAATAATATATCACATTTCAGAAACATTCAAATTTTATTCTATACAAATAGATCATGGAATATGACCTTACAACATTGAATTCATTGAATTTAATATTTGGGAAAATAATGTTACGAACCAATGGCTTCAGAATTATAAAAATTCAATAAATAATAATCCAACTCAATGGGAAACCTCCTTTTACAATATATTCAATGTACAAGATGAGATAAGATCATCCTAAGATTAGTTGGTCTCCTTGGTATATATATAGGAGACAAAGGGTACAATTATAATGAAAGGGTACAATGAAGGGTTATAGCCTACGTACTAATATAACACTAGAAATGTAATAATTCAATATATATGGATTAATAAGGAGTTTTTATACTTAACATGGGGCTTTGTCAAGGGCTTAACATGCCCCTTCTCTCCTTTCTTAGAAGTTCAAATTCCGTAGCCTCTTTTCATTGGTTCACAACCTAGTTCAACATGATTCATCATTTAAAGCTTCCCTTCAGATTCTGAATGATTCTTGTCATGAGATTTTGAACCATATTCCACATCAAGCTTGTTGGATTTCTCAACTCCATATGCAACAACATTTTCTCTCTCTCTTGAAATCATTGAACACCAATGCTTCTATTGTTGGGAGGAATTAGAGAGATTTCAGTTCATAGTATATTTGTATTTATTAGAATTTGTACTTAGCCTATCATATTATTATTATTGTAAGAGAGTAATATTGTGGTTTGAAGTGACAAATCTTTCTTGGTTTCCTATTTTCATGGATTAGTTGAGATCCTATCTCTAAATATCTCTATTATTGTATTCAATTGTTAGTTTTTTGGATCTTGTTGAGATTTTCTCTCTTAGTTTGTTGATTTGGTGTTCTTGATGTAAAATTATATAAATTTGGGTTTTCTTAATGAAAAATTAGTTAAAGATTTGTATTTCACACCTTGTGTGTAGAATTGCTCGTGAATGGGATTTCCCACATCACTTAACCTCATTGTGCATTTAAGTCATCCAAGGGGTTAGTAGCAAATTCAATTGTTAACTTTTCTCCTAATCACTCTATGACACAACACAATCATATTGGGTTCATATTTGAAAATATGGAGTCCAACAACACAATTTTCATATTTTGACCATTTATACGAGAAACATTCAATTAGTAAAATAATTTAACACTAATTTCCATGGATGAAATTTTTGTGAAGAATGCAAAAAGGAAGTAGAGGATCTTATAGGTCTTTAAATACCAAGTAGCATTTTTACTAAGCTTTTTGCATAGTTTATGAGAATGTTTTGGTGTTGTTGCTTAGATATCATTTCATAATATTAATTATTTCAATTAAACA
>ML782897.1:773368-790004 GCA_009831015.1 Picea engelmannii | reverse complement strand
TATATATATATATATATATATATATATATATATATATATAGTGGAGTTTTTTAATATTTATCCAAAATTCCAAGTGGTGTGTTACATGGGATAGAACGCACCAATGCATCCAATTATATGGTGCACCACAATAGGGTAAAATAAACAAAAAAACATACCTATGCACTACCAAACGCACCAGTGCATCTGAATGTCGGACACATCGCGGTAGGGTAAAAAAAAACACACCAAACTAATTTTTATTATTACATTTCCTTATGTGCTTCCAACCTCTCACAATGGCATCGATGTTCACTCTCCTTATATGTCTTCCCTATTTGTAGTGATCTACAATGTTGCTTCCTTAGTGCCACTATAGATTCCATACATTTTTTTATTTTGGAAAACGTTGAAAATTTCATTTTTCCTCTATGATCCAACCATGCCTCCTTGGGATAGAAGAGACCATGTAAATTGTTTGTTACCTCCTTATTTTAATTTTCACCAGATAAAAATTTAAAATTGGCCTTAAATTTAACATTTTTTCAATTTAAAAAAAACAATTGTGTAGTGTGCTTCAAGCATTTGACTCACCCCAAACATAGAACATCCTTTTAATTTACATGAAGAACCAAAATTGATGCGTAAAATATTACCAAACACCCCAGAAAACATTAAGCATCGGTCACCAGAAAGCTGCATTTTTTGTTCCTCTCTCTAAGAAGAGACATTTTTTTCACATAATAAACCTACCAATGTGTTCTAATATATTGAATGCACATGTTTCCCTTACCTAACAGAATGCCCCATGATCGATGTGTTATTAAAAATAATGTGTCGCTATATGATGCACCGCAAAACCGGTGTGTTATATGGAATAACCACGCCGGTGAACCACATAGAACCACACGTGTAAAACTTAACATACTCATGTATTTAGTGACTAACGTAGCACATATAGAAATACAACTAATAGGGAATTCTTATCGTCATCATTAATATAGCTAAACTGATCTTCCTCGAGTTTAAAAATGGATTGTAGGAACATTTGTATGAAGCATTAAAGTACTTGGAGATCACTACATTTCATGCTTCCTACAACCAAGAACAACTAGATGAAAATAAGTTTGTAGATAAACGAAGAATTCAACAACATTCATCCTCTTCTAGTGTTTGCAAAGATGCACCTTCAAATCTTGAACCTCCTACTACAACAAGGTCATCATCTTTTTCATAATAATCTTCATCTTCTCTGTCTTCTTATTTAGTATTGTAAGAAACAAGGACATGACAAGTCTAAATGTTTCAAATTGAAGAAGAAAACTTTGATTGTACAATATCCTCATAAGAAAAATTATGATGATCCCATTGAGGTTTATGTTGAAGACATGATTTATGAATATCTAAAGGGACTCAATAAAGTCACCTTTCTACAAAACTCCACTCCCTTGAAATCTTGAGACAGTTTATTCATCACATGTGCACATGTCTCTCATGTTTTCTCCATTGCTTGTATAATGAACAATGGCTCTTGAGAGAGTTTGATTGCCAAACCCATCATTGGTAAACTACACTTTCCAACAGACCATCACCCTCATCCTTGTGCACTTTCATTGAAGGATCATGGTTCATCTTCTAATATCACACACACATGCATTATCTCATTTTATTTTGGCCTAAATTTGTGGATAAAATCACTTGTGATGTGACTAATATGGATCACTTTTGTATATTTCTTGGTTGACCTTATCTTTATGATCGAAAGTCCCAATATGATGTATTAAACGACACTTACCTTCTTCATAAAGAGAACACCAAGTGTCTTATCCATGGTACACGTGAAATACCACATCAGGTTGATCTATATTGAAGGAGAATTCTTTAACTTCTATAGAGAAACCTTATCCACAACATCATTGTGTTCTAGATTTGCAGCCCCAGGTTCATTCAATATTTTTAGAGGACTATTGTACACCTCTTCCTTCAATTTTGTTTTCTTTCTCATCACCGTTAGTTGCATGTAGACACCACCTTGGGAGGCACTCTACAAACTTTAGAGTTTCTCACTTGGTACAAAGTTCTCTCCTTTCTTAGAAGCTCATATTTGGTAGCCTCTTTTCATTGGTTCACAACCTAGTTCAACATCATTCACCACTTGAATCTTCCCTTCATGTTCTCAAGGATTTTCATCATGATTTTTTGAATTGCCTTCCACATCAATATTGTTGGACTTCTCAACTCTATATGCAACATCATTTTCTCTCTCATGAAATCATTGAAGACCAATGCTTCTATTGTTAGGAGGAATGAGAGAGATTATTGTTCTTAGTATATTCTTATTTCTTAGCATGTGTACTTAGAATATCACTTTATTATTGTTGTAAGAGAGTATTAATGTGGTTTGGAGTGATGAAGCTTTCCTATTTTGATGTAGTAGTTGAGATCCTATCTCTAAATATCTCTCTTAAATTTTATTTAGTCATTAGTTTTTAGGATCTTGTTGTGATTTTCTCTCTTAGTTTGTTTAGTTGATTTTCTTGATGTAAAGCTATATAAACTTGGGTTTTCTTAATGAAAAATTAGTGAAAGATTTGTATTTCACACCTTTTGTGTAGAACTTCGCTCATGAATAGGATTTCCCACATCACTTAGCCTAAATCGCATCGAATCGGGTTCACTAATTTGCATAGAATTTTTTTTTGTGAGGAATTACAAAAGGAAGTAGAAGATGCTATATGTATGTCCCTTTAGCAGGCATATAAGTTGGGGGGATTTGAACCCTCATCAAACATAACACTTCATACCACGGTACTTGCTATAAAAATTTCCAAATTTTAAAAACCTCATATTTAATATATATATATATATATATATATATATATTTTATTACACAAAATTTTATATCATTTTTAAAATAAAAACAATTTAAAATATAAAAAAAATTCACTCATTTACAAAAATGACTATTTTTGCTATAATTTGTTTTTTAAAGACTACTTATTATTTTTCCATAAAATAACCTCAAAGTAAAGATCATGCACGTCTAATATTCCCATTACTTATCTAAAAGATACATGGAAAGAAGAAAGTTGTGGAATCTTAGCAT
This sequence comes from Picea engelmannii, assembly GCA_009831015.1. Classification (NCBI taxonomy): domain Eukaryota; kingdom Viridiplantae; phylum Streptophyta; class Pinopsida; order Pinales; family Pinaceae; genus Picea; species Picea engelmannii. The sequence continues at coordinate 786,919 of ML782897.1, read as the reverse complement.
GGAGAATGAAACCATGAAAGTATGTCACAATATTTATTGAAATAGAAATCTCATATTTTAAGTATTTTTCAGTTAAAACTCTTAAAATATATGAAAAAATAAAACCCTTAAAATATATGAAAAAATAAATAAAAATTTGTATTTGTTTTTTTTTAAATATTTTTAAAAATATTTATTTTTATTTAATTTTTCAAATTTAATTTGAATTATATGTCCATTCTTGTGAATTTGTGAAAATATTAAAAAGTGAATTTTGTTTCTAGTCTCAAATTTTTTGTTAGATATAAATAGAATATTAGTATACATTTTCATTTTTTCAATTTTTGAAAATTGTGTTTTCTAATATTTTTCCAAATTTGTTATTTAAATTTAAAACCAATTTTATATTTATTTGTGTTAAAAAATATTTTTATATTTTCAAATATTATTTATTTTTTAGATATATAATTTTAAAAAATTAAAAATTAAAAATTCTATATTATTGAAAACAGAATATAAATTTATTTTTTTGGATAAGCAATTTTTTAAAAAAAAGAAAAATTATATGTTATTAGAAAGAGATAGAAAAATAATCAATTTCACCACTTAACATTAAATATTTGAAGGGCTTTCACCACTTAACATGAAATATTTGAAGGGCTTTCACCACTTAAAAGTAATAGGTTATAAAAAAATTATAGAAAAAAGAATTTGTAACATTTTTTTCATGTGTGTGGAGGGGGATAGTTGAGGTTAAAACAAACAACATTTTATGGAATTCCTTATCAATGGATTGGATTAACAACTAATCTACACCCAACCCTACAAAATGTTTTAATAATATGTTATAATAAATACTAAAATTTTTATTATTTAAAATAATTGAATAAATATATAAAAATATGTAAACAATAAATAAATTTATATAAATTACATTAATAAAAAAATAATAATTTATTAATTAATAATGATAATTTAAAATATATAAATAAAAAAATAATCATAGATCTGTGATTTATTAATTAAAAATCAAAAAATACAAAACAAATATAAATAAAAACATAACAAAACATTTTCCAATACACATACAAACTCAAATTCATATAAAAAAATAATATTATATATACTCCCTAATAAAATAAGTTACATGAAATATATGTTATCTTTAATTATTAAATTAATATTATTAAAATCATTTCTTATCCAATTTACCAAAAAGTTAAATAACATTTTAAATACCTTGTTCACTCTTCTTTTATAGCTATTCTATTTGTAGTGTTATACAATGTTGCTTTTTCGTTATTATACATTCCATACATTTTAAGCCAACCATGTCTTTTCGGGAGAGAAGAGACCAGGTAAATTGTTTGTTACCTTTTTATTTTAATTTTCACCACATTAAAATTTTAAAATTGTAAATTTTAAATTGGCTTTAAATTTAGCAATTTTTTTATTTAAAAAAAACTATACACTTTGTGTTACATACATTCGGATGGCCCAAATATAGTGCATAGTGTGAATTTACATGAAGCACCATAGTCAATGCTTAAAATATTACGAGACACTTCACAAATCACTAAGCACCAAGCATAAAAAAAAACTGCATTTTTTATTCTTATGTCTAAGAAGAGACACCATTTTCGCATAATAAACCTTGCAATGTGTTCTAAGAACTTGACTGAATCAATGCCCCTTATCTGACCAAATGCCCCATGAATGGTGTGTTATTAAATGAAACCCGATGCTATACAAGGCACCACAAAACTCATGCATTCTATGGAATAACCATGCGAGTGAACCACACAGCATCACATGTGTAAAAATTATATACTCGTGCATTTAGTGACGAATGTAGCATGGCTAGAAATACAACCAATTGTAAATTTTTATTGGCACCATTAATATAGTTGAAAATATTGTCCTCAATTTTAAAATTTTAAAAGTGGATTGTAGGAACATTTTCTATCAAGCATTAAAGTACATGTAGATCACTATATTTCATACTTCCTACAACCAAGTATAACTAGTTGAAGAGAATTTTGTAGATCAATGCATAATTGAACAACAATCATCCTCTTCTAGTGTTTACAGATATGCACCTTCAAAGCTTGCACCTTCTAATACTACAAGGTTATCATATTTTTTACATTAATATTTGTCTTCTTCTACTACTAAGTTTTGTTAGTTTTGTAATAAAATGATGATGCTCCCATTGAATTTTATGGTGAAGACATGATTTATAAATATTTAAAGGGACTCAATAAAATTACCTTGCTACAAAACTCCGCTCCCTCGAAATCTTGAGATAATTTATTCATCACATGTGCACATCTCTCCCATGCTTTCTCCATTGCTTGTATCCTCTACAATGGATCATGAGAGAATTTGATTTCCAAACCCATCATTGATAAACTACACTTTCCAGCAAACCATCATCCTCGTCATTATGCACTTGGATTGAAGGATCATGGTTCATATTCTCGAATCACACACACATGTGCACTATCTCATTTTATTTTGGGATAAATTTGTGGATAAAATAATTCGTGATGTGATTGATATGGATCAGTGTGGTATACTTCATGGTTGACCTTATGAGTATGATCGAAAGACCCAATATGATGCATTAAATATCACTTACCTAATTCATAAAGACAACACAAAGTTTCTTATCCATGGTACACTTGAAATACCACATCAAGTTCATCTTATAGTGAAGGAGAATTCTTTAACATTTATAGAGAAACCTTATCCACAACATCACTTTGTTCTAGATTTGCAGCCCCGGGTTCATTTAGCAGTTTTAGAGGACTCTTGTACACCTCTTCCTTCAATTTTGTTTTTCTTTCTCATCTCCCTTAGTAGCATGGAGACACCAACTTAGCAGGACAATATACAAACTTTAGAGTTTCTCACCTATTACAAAGTTTTCTCCTTTCCTACAAGTTCATATTTGGTAGCCTCTTTTCATTGGTTCACAACCTAGTTCAACATCATTCACCACTTGAATATTCCCTTTAGGTTCTCAATGATTTTCATCATAATTTTTTGAATCAGCTTCCACATCAATCTTGTTGGATTTCTCAACTCTAGATGTAACATCATTTTCTCTCTCTCTTGAAAGCATTGAAGACCATTGCTTCTATTGTTGGGAGGAATGAGAGAGATTTTGGTTCTTAGTATATTCTTATTTCTTAGCATCTATACTTAGCATATCACATTATTATTATTATTATTATTATTGTAAGAGTGTATTAATGTGGTTTGGAGTGATGAAGCTTCCTTGGTTTCCTATTTTCATGTAGTAGTTGAGATCTTATCTCTAAATATCTCTATTTTTGTATTTAATTATAAGTTTTTAAGATCTTGTTGAGATTTTCTCTTTTAATTTGTTGAGTTGGTTTTCTTGATATAAATCCAAGATCTTGTTGAGATTTTCTCTCTTAATTTGTTGAGTTGGTTTTCTTGATATAAATCCATATAAACTTGAGCTTTCTTAATGAAAAAATAGTGAAATAATTTTATTTCACATCTTATGTGTAGAACTTTGAGATTTTCCACATCACTTAAACTAATGACCCAACACTATCAAATTGAGTTCATATTTGAAAATATAGTTTCAAACAACTTAGTTCTCATATTTTGACCATTTATAAAAGAAACATTTAATCAATAAAACAAAATTTAGTGGAGAGGGAAGTTATATTAATGGTTTAATTTTTTTAATACTTTAACACTAATTTCTATCAAAAAAAAATTGAAAGTAGAGGACTTAATAGGTCTTTAAGTACCAAGTACTATTTTTATTAATCTTTTTATATAGTTTATAAAAATGTTTCATTGTTTTCCTTAAATATCATATTATAATATTAAATTTTAAAACTATATAAAAAAAATAAATTGTTAAAAAACATTCAATGAAAATATAATGAACTTAAAATTTCTAAATATAATTGTAATTTATTTTAATGATATTATAATACTTATACATCTCAAATTATCATCCTAAACAAATAAATCTATCTCATTTATAATGCATTTAAGCTATATATTTTGCAGTATATATAACCCAAAATTATTCCTTTTCTCCAACAAAGGCCAAGGAAAACATGTATAAAAAAACGAGGGAGTTATATATAACCCAAAAGTATTCCTTTTCTCCAACAAAGGCCAAGGAAAACGAAACATGTATAACTAAACGAGGGAGTCATACTTTCACAATGCCAATGGAAAGTACTAATATATGAATGAATTGTATATTATTTTTATTTTCCTAATAAAACCTTGTAAGAAATCTTAAATCATTGGAAATTCAAAGAACTGCATTACTAAAAGTATTTTTTCTATACTATGGGTTGCCATCTATACTCTGGGTTGCCAATTGTTTCCATCCCTGCGAGGGCGATATGGTCATGCTAAAGCAAAGGAATAAGGTTGACAACATGGCGAACAACAGTGACCAATTGGCTAGACTGAGAGCGAGTGAGAGAGTGCCTCTATTATTTAATCCATAAGCTCCTGATGCACATGCTGCTCCACAATGTCCCATCAGAGGCCAAATATTAGTTGAAGATACTTATCCGAAAACCTGCAAGGATGGTCCTCTTCTACACCCCTTCGGACATCTTCCTCTTGGGCTTGAAACATGCTTGGGATGGTCCTCTTCTACAAGCCTAAGGATGGTCCTCTTCTACAAGTCTTAGATATATAATTGTCTTAGATATATAATTTGGGTGATTAAAGGAAATTGAAGATGATTAAGAGGGGATTTTTTAAAGTTAAAACATTATCATTCTTTATTAGTTATGTTTGACGTTTTTTTTCAAGGAACATTCCAAAATAATTATACCTAACGTTAGATTTTGAATTGGTAAAACACGAGATATGTGGAAATGTGTAATTTTTTGTACGAATTTGAAATATAGATATATTTATGTTTTACTAAGACATATTTATTCATATATTTTAGTCTCTTCTCCTGCTATAACATTAAAAATAAATTATTATTGAAAATATATTTTATCAAAACAAAGTTATTAATATTTTATTATATTTATTATTATAAAAAATATATTTATAAACACCCACCCGTTAAATCACTATTTATAAACACCCACCCGTTAAATCAATGCAGAAAATGCATTTGAATTTGCACTTTTACGAAGGATTCGCTTGTCCGGTGCGAAATGGCGAAGACTTGAAAGCCATTTCGATTTTAATGGTGATGGCTTAAGAGTCTTCGGAAGTTGCTGGCCATACAAAACATTATAGATCTAATCAATCTTACGTCAGCACGCAAATGCAATGTGTGGTTGATGAGAGAAGAGGTGCCTCGTAGTTTGGGGGATTTGACGGAGTCTTCCCTTGTAAGACCCTAAACCCACTTCTTGTATTATAAAATCACGTGGAACCATGACTTTCCAAAGCACATTTGTCTTTTGCTCCCTCAGTTTTAGGAAGATTTAAACAACTTGGATTACTTCTATAATCACACGTAAATATGTTACAAATGATTAAGTTTATTATTATTATTTTTTAATGTAATTATAAAGATGTTTTTAAGGCATTAATTAGTTTCTGGATTGAACAGGTTAATGTTGTTGGATATTTTATATTAATTTATTTAAATATATTTGATGTTGTTAATTTTGTTGGGTATTTCGTACTAATATATTTAATAAAGATATCATGACTATTATATTTATTAGAAATATTATGGGTATTTGGCTAGTTTAGTGGGTGACGTTTTATTTAAAATACTCATTTAATTGACAAATAACCATGTCTTTTTCTTCAAATGAATACAGATGGGTTATGGGTTACTTTCAGAGTTTTGATTTCCACCATTGGTATCTCATCAACCTTCTCCACTATATATGCACCATGAAGACTAGAAGCTTATGAAGCATTTAGAGTGGTAGAATTTCTTTTTATTGCATCCACAAAAGAAATGGGTTTTGAAGGTGAAGGCTTCTAGATGCCCACCACTCCTTCTTCTAAATACAACATCAAAATAAGAGTTTAATCTTTAACAATGTTGTGATTACACAAAAAAATTATGTTCTCAAATTGTTAACCCTCAAAAATTAAACGTTGTCAATCAACATAAATATTTTGTGATAGCTTCAATTTCTACTTGATATCCACCACTTAATCAACATAATTCACCCACAAAATTATGGAAAGTTTCTTTATCATTATTTGAAATTTGTTTTCGGCATTATCCGCCATTTAAAATTTGTCTTTAATTCAAGGTCTGCATCAAAAATAAACAAGGCTTTCTTCCAACACTTTACAAACAAGAATTTCATCAAATACTTTTTAGTGAGAAATTTCGCCGAACACGTGGAAAACATCATTGGAATAAAGATCGAGAGTCTCTATCTTAGAAACAATAGCCTATGGTTTCGTACCAATGGTCCAATATAGAGTTTTTCATAGCAATATTGTGATCTATACCCTAGGAAAGGAAAAAAACATTGGTTTGCAAAATCCTAAGATTTAATGTTACATTCATATGTTCATTCATTCATATGTTCTACTTCAAGATAAAGTGTTGTAGTAAGAGATAATAGAAACCCAATGGAAGTCAATTTTGCAATAAGAGAGAAAAACTCACCAAAGTCTATTTCCTACACTTGGGAATATTCTTTTTCTACTAAGAGAGCTTTTTACTTCTCCACTTTGCCTTTTGCATCGATCTTCTTCTTGATCACCCATATGCTATCAGTATGTTTTCTTACATCAAGCAACTTGACGAAGTCCCATGCCTCATTTTTTTCCAAGTCCGACATTTCTTCAACTATGGATTTGTTCCAGAGTTTACCCTCCTTAGAATCAACTATCTCTCTTAAAATTGCAAATAGAAAAAAGGTAGAAATAAAATCTACTGGACTATAACTTTCTAGTTTCCCTCTTACTCAAAAATATCACCTCAATACCAAGGTTTGCAGTCCCTCCTTTTCATCTAACTCATAGTAACTCATCTTCATCCCTTGTGTAAAATTCTCCACCATTCTCCAAATAGTGAATGGTACCCATGTTCTCGATAGATATATTTCTTTTTATATGGACATCAATGATTACCCAAGTCAAGTTCAAAGAAACTTGACTCAGTGAAAGATTTAATGAGTGATTGAGAGGGAGTCTAATATGTTGATGAACCATGTAGAATTGTGAGTATATAGGATTGTACCCATGTATCTAGATAGATAGATTTCTTCTTATATGGAGATTAATGATTACCAAGTCAAGTTTAAAGAAACTTCACTCATTGAAAGAGTTAATGAGTTAAATCCCCTCTAGGTCAACAATGCTTTAGGGGGTTTATGCTTTTGGTAGCCCATGGTATTGTGCCCTTGGATTGCATGTAATGAAGCCTATTTAAAGTCTTGAGATCTCAATTGTAAGATTTTTTGGCTAAAGGCCAATAGATCGATTAGAAGTTGTTTTTCTCAGTTTAGGGTTTCTATGATAAATCATGGTGTCTTGTATGCTTGATATTTTTCTTGATCCTATTTTATGATATTAATATATCTCACTATCCTAACAACTTTTGGGTGCAAGGACCAGTAAATTTAGTGAGGAGGACAAAAAATGGAATTTGAAATATTTGAGGTTTTAATTATTAAGTAGTAAATTTATTGAGTTTTTTTCATATTTAAATATCAATATGAGAGAAAAACAAATAACTAAAAAAAGATATAATGTAAACACCATTAGTGAAAATATATTTTAAAATCACATTTATCAATTATGGAAAATGATCAGATTTATTAAGATGTATTTGTTTTTAATTATTTAATTCCATGGAATTTATTAATTTCTTCATATTAAATGATAAAAAAAATTAAACCTTAAAAATTTGATACTCTTCATATTTGATAGCTAGAAATTGAAGATAAATATTTAATTTTTAGATGTTGTCTAGTACATATATACATACATAATTATGTATTTTTTATTTTAATATTTTTTTGTTATCACTTAATGTAATGTTAAGTGACAATATATCCCCATACTAGGTTGTAAATCACCTAGCTATTCTAGCCATACATTCTAATTAATTTATCTTATTAGTTTCAAGTCAAACTACATACATTACAATAAATTGTTTTCATATTACATCAAGTGATATCTTTTGTTATATACATACATGCTTTTAAATAGATATTCATAATTTGACAATGGAAAATATTAATATTGGTTATACCAAATTGAATGATATTTTTTTCATATTACATCAAGGTATATCTTTTGTTATATACATACATACTTTTAAATAGATACTCATAATTTCACAACGGAGAATATTAATATTAGTTATACCAAACTGAATGATATTTTTTTTTAGGGAAATCTTGTAAAAAATAAACTTTTATAAGAAATTCAAAAACTTTAATCATTTTAACTAATTCAATGTATCGATGAATTTTCTGTTAGAAATTTATCATATTTGAATTCAAAAACCTCATTATTCACACATAGATAAAATTGATAACATTTTCTTATAACAAGAAAAAACACATTTAAATTAAAAATTCCTATTAACTAGTTAAAAACCATAGTTAAAAACCCATGGAAAAAAGTTATAGATATTAACATAAAAATTAAAACCATGAAAAAAAACACAATTATATAAAATCATGTAAGTTGAAAATTCTCATTAACTACTTATAAAACATGTAAGTTAAAAACTCTCATTAACTTTTTAAAAGCCACATGTAAAGAAGTTATGAATCTTAACAGAGAGACTAAAACCATGAAAGTATGTCACAAATTTTAATGAAGTATAGAGATGGAAATTTCATATTTTTAAATATTTTTTAATTAAAAGTTTTGCATATTCTTTAAATTTTTTGAAATTTATTATGTATTGAAGAAAATTTTTGTAAAAAATAGTTTTTTTAATAGTATTTAAAAATAATAAAAAAAATTATTTGATTTTTTAATTTTGATTTCAATTATATGTCATTGAGAACTTGTGAAAATGTTAACAAGAAATTTTGTTCAACATTTGTTTTAATGTTTAATATATAATTTAAAGTATAAAAAGTATATTAATCTATTTTTTATATTTTTAATATATATATTTTTTAATGTATATTTGTTTTTATTGATTTTCTAAATTCAATTTAATTTAAGTTTTATATTATAAATTTTTATTTTTTAAAAATAATTTTATGTTCTTAAATGTTTTTTTAATTTTATAACTTAAAATGAAAATAAGATTATATATCATTTAGAAACTGATAAAATAATAATCAATTTCAATCTGAACCTATAATATTTGAAAGACTTTCGTCACTTAATATTTGAAAGGAATTCGCCACTTAAAAAAATTGTATCTTACAAAAACATTTTACTTCTAAATTTTTTATTTTTATTTTTAAATAAACTTAAATTAAAATTTTATAACATTTTCAAAATCATATATAATTTTTTTTTAACTTTTTAATAATATAATATATATTATTTAATATATATATATATATATATATATATATATATATATATTTTAATATTTTTTTTTGGCGTCAATATCTCTTTTTCAATGATTTAAAAGTGGAAGTAATTTCACTCATGATAAAAATAAAAATAAATGTTTAATTTACTTTTCTTATTTTTTAAATGTACTTTTTAGCCAATTTTAACGTTGTAGTTAAAATGTTTTAAGAAATGATATTTTTTCTGCTATATCTCAATGGTTATTTCTGTATAATCAGACTTTCTCAAAGTTTTTCAGCATATTGAAATCATTTTTGCATTCAAAAATAAAATTTAAACAACAAAAAATTAATGATTTCGTGTAAATCCCTCTACTAAAAAAGTAATTTGGTAACATAGTTAGACAAAGTAAATTTCAACTTATAAGATTGTGTTCATGTGCAAAACTTTGGTTTTTATATCTTTATTTAATAAATATATCAATGACTATGTAAAATATTTTTTTATAATGTGTTATAGACATTAATGTTTTTATTATTTAAAAAAAAAACATAGAAAAAATAACATTATAACAATTTATCTAAATTAAATTATAAAAAAACTAAACACAATAAATCTTTAATTCTTAATTAATTATATAAAATATATACTATATTTAATAAATATTTAATCTATTAAATAATAATAATTTTTATTTTTTTGAAAGATACCAATAAAAACATAACAAAATGTTTATGGAATTCATATATAAGCATAGTTGCACGGGAACTGTTCCAGACATTTCATGGAGCTTGAAAACTGGTTGGGAAGGTCTCCAATTGGTTGGGAACTCTTTTGGGAACTTGGGAACTTTTTGGGAGCTTCAACATCAAAGAAATAAAAGCTTGGGAAAGTTTCCTAAACTAAGATCTTTAAATTAGAATTATATTAAATTAAAATATAAATATATTTATTTCATTATTACAAATACATAATTTCTTCCAAATATTTTCATTATATTTATTCAAAATATCACTATAAAACTAAGACTAAATTATACTTAAATATTATTTCAAAAATTAGTTAAGTGAAAAACTTAATAATACTCACTTTATAGTTCTGGATATGAAATTTTTTTAATGCATGGATGTTTTTCTTCACCCAAACTAAACATGAAAGTCCAATAAATCAATACCCTATCCACCTCAAGCATTTGCTCCACTATGCAGTTGATATTATTGTATTTTCATATTAGAAGAGTGGTACTATTTTATTTTTTCAATAAAAAAAGAATAATGCTTCAAATTTACAAAGATGTTTACATTTTATATATGTAAACTTTAATTTAAAAAAAAAAAATGTTAAAATTGTATATACTTATTTTCAATTTTATTTCTCATTTTTTATTAAAATATTTATGAATATTAAAATTTCAGTATTTTGTTAAATATATTCATATAATTATTAGCACAAATTAATTTATTAATTTAATATTATAGTTGTTGTAATAGGATAAATATTGTTTTCAATTGACCTTCAATTTTATTGAAATAAGATTTAAAATGTATCGTATATCTATACATTGTAATATAAAGTATCATTGTAATTTAAAATAATTTTTATATTTTTTTAATATATATTATTGTAGCTCCCAATTTTAAGTTTTTTGTAAATATGAAAAAACCTTATACTGGTTTCAAACACTAGTATCCACTTCCCAACATTCCCAAATTTCGAAAACTCATACGACATAGTATATAAAAGCTTCTATAAATTAGATTTAAAAAAATAAATATAAATTTTATTACTAAAATATATATTATTTGAAAACATTTATAAAAAATACCAATAAAACCATACCAAAATGTTTATGCAATTCACATATATGATTATAAGTTAGATTAAAAAAAATAAATATAAATTTTATTACTGAAATATATTATAAAATATATATGATTTTATTTTTTGAGTAATTGTTTTAATTTTTTTTTTTAATATTAATAAATATAAACTCAAACTCATATAAAACCTGATGTTATATAAAATCACTAATAAAATAAACTAGATGATGATGATGACGACAAAACCTTTTTAGTGTCACAAAAGTGACATACTCTTTCATCCCATAACGTTTTAAGAATTGATTAACGCCCAGTTTCACTATGGAACAATACTTTACTACATATTTATAATCAACCAAATCCCAAAAAGATAGTGTGATAAATTCTTTACTCTATGAGTAGGTTATGCGTGTGATAAATTCTTTACTATATGAGTAGTTTATGAAGGAAAATGTAAGATGACTGCATTACTCGTTAGGTATGTTTGAAGGTTTGTATGGATTTATAACCATTCCAAAATAAATTACAGGTAGGACGTTAGATTTTAATTTCGTCAAACATGACATGGCATCTTTCAAGTTTGGCTCTTTTAAGATTTTGGGATAAAAAACGTATTTATGTTGTACATACATTGTTTATATGTATATAAATATATATTTTCCCAAAATATCAATGTTTTTATCTATTTATAAAATAAATAAATTTAATAAACATTCTAAATTAAATAATTAAGAGTTAAACAATCTTAATCAACAGCTTTTTAGATCGCTATTATACAATCTCTAAAATTAAATTTCGGATGCTCAGTTTGTTTTGGTGCATGTAAACGTTTGGCAATGAGCTTCAGGTTAACTCGAAAGTAAGAGATTTTGCGTATTCTAAACGTTTTGTACTTGGAAAAATCCTCATATTTTACAGTCCCAATAATTCGAACCTATATTTCCAACAATGTGACCAGATTTGGGACAAAATTGGTCCCAAAATTGATTGAAAAATATATCTGACCAAAAATTAAAATTAAAACGTCTCTAATCAAATTTCGGACAAAATTGATTGAAAAAGATATCTAATTAAAACGCCAATTTGTCACCCGATTTCGGACAAAATTGATTGAAAAAATATCGGCAAAAAAGTAAAACGTCGATTTGGTTATTCCGAAACTTTAGTATCTTTACTTCAACAGATATGCTGGTGTTCATTGATTTTGCCTGACAATAGTTTTATCGTATGTCCCAGATAAACAAGCCGCTTGACCAAGGATCGACCTTTGCATCAGTCCTTTGTTTTTATTATTTTGCGGCGAGTGGGTCATTTCAAGTTTAGTGCCATTAAAATTTGATTATAATGGCTAACTGTAAAACCTAAAACTGTACAAGAAGGCAATGGATATTTAATTGCACCACAAATCTTGGCTGATCTCTGGTGAAATTAATAAAAACAGTATCCAAAAAATAAGCATCATACATTCAACCGATCAAGAATGAAGATCAGATGTTAAGTCCTAATTATGTCATAATTTTGAATATGAGCTTGCAGACATTACTCTTCTGCTCCTCTTCCTTGCTTGTCTCAAGTTTCAGTGTCCAACATTGCCCTCCGCACTTGACCAGCTGAGCATACTCTTTCCGTAACTGAGGGGTATTGCAGAGCCTACCCGGTTCAGCGTCTGCATAATCCCCGCCCACTGAATGGTCGCGTTCATCAACGTTAAGCCTTCTGTCTTCCATAAGCTTTGAAATAAACTCGGGGCAGACTCTGATCCGAAGGCCTCCACCGACGTCCCGATTTATTTCTTATAACTCCAGTCCTTCGTTGAACAACATGGCAGCTTCAGGATTTTGTTCGTTTAAAAAGAAATGTGAGAAGAAAGCGGATTGCCGTAAGTAATTCCAGAGGATAGAATCCCTTTCATCCATTGTATAACTAAGAGATAATCACCCAATATTTGTAAATGTGACATTGTATAATTAAGAGATAATCACCCAATATTTTAAAAGGTGACTTCTTTTTCAAGAGTAAGAATAAGGAACATCTTGAATGCCAAGCGTTAGTTTAAATTATTTGTGACTTGACCAATCCCAACTCTGAATGATAGAAAGATTTTGGAGATTTTGTGACAGGAAAATGATACTTCTAGAACCGATGGATTTCTTTAAGAGCCTTCATCAAAAAATGCCCAGGAAAAGGCTCCATTTATGTGGCCTATTGCCAAGAGGAGTAGAAGAGAGTTGAAGAAAGACACTAAGAATAATAAGATTCCAAGTAGCACATTTTAGGGGAAAAGTGTTCTTTCCTTAAAAAAGCT
>ML782897.1:754799-773357 GCA_009831015.1 Picea engelmannii | reverse complement strand
ATTTTTTTTTTTTTTTTTACACTTTGTATGTAGAATTACTCATAAATTGTATGTAGAATTACTCATAAATAGGATTTCCCACATCAGTTAACATGATCATGTCAAGTCATCCAAAGAACTATGTAGAATTACTCATAAATTGTATGTAGAATTACTCATAAATAGGATTTCCCACATCAGTTAACATGATCATGTCAAGTCATCCAAAGAACTAGTAGCAAAATGAATTGTTATCTTTGCTCTAGTCTCTCTCATGACCAAACATAATATTGGTTTCCTATTTGAAAATATGGAATCTAACAATACAATGCTCATATTTTAACCATGTATAAAAAAAACATTTAATTAGTTAAAAAAATCTTATGGAGAAGGAACACCTTTATTTTTAACATTAATTTTTATGGAAGAAATTTTTGCCATGAATGCAAAAAAAAATAGAAGAAAGTAATATTTTTACTAAGCTTTTTCATAATTTATGACAATAATTCAGTATTAGTGTTTCTGCTTAAATATCATTTCATAATATTATTATTTTGAAATATATATATCTATATATATAATATGTTAAAAAAATAATAAAAAAATAATTAAAATTTTGAATTATGGATATAATTCCTTTTCATAATAATTATACATGTCTACTTATTTTCTGAATTTTATATTATGGATACAGTTCCTTTTAATGATATGAGAATAATTATTAATATCACTTATTATCGGAATAATGTCAAACTATATCTATTAGAATACATTTTTTCATAAAACACTAAACCATATCTTTTGAGGTATATATACAACCCAAAAGTATTATTTTTCTCCAACAAAGATCAAGAAAAACAAGTATGCACAATGAAAACTATTAATATTCTTTATATTAAAATGAATGAATATTTTATTATTAATAATTTTTTAATTAAATTGTTAAAAATTCAAAGCATTCAATTACATGTTTTTAGAATTTGAAAATATTAAAAACTATATATTTAATACATATATGTTTTTAGAATTTTAAAATTTAAAAAATTTAAAAATTATATATTTAATACATATATGATTTTCAAATTTTAAAAACTATATATTTAACACATATATTTTGTTGTTTCATTATACAATTTTTTTTTTAAATATGAAAAAAGTTTTTCGATATGTAAAATGAATTTTGCAAAATGACTATTTTTTTTATGATTATTTTTTTCCATACAGACATATATATTTAACATAATGAAATTGGGTGTTTGTTTATTCCTAAAATGACATGGGATGAAAGAGTGTGTCACCTTTATGACAATAAGAAGGTTGAAGATGAAAATTACTTTCTCTTAGATTGTCGAGCCTATACCCATATTAGATCTCATTTTCAAAATATTTATCACAGTACCAACCTTCCTAACCTCTTAACTCGACAGTGATCTTAGAAAGCTTCTCTTAATGCTTTTCGAGCACAGAAACAAAATTCTAAAAAATCACAAGTAATCACTTACACTCTTAAGGTCGGATAAACCAATTCGGTCTTAGTGGACGTTAATCATCGTCGTCATCATCATCATCATAATATATTTAACATATATTTATTATTGTTTGATTCAACAACATTTTTATCTTTTAAAATATGAAAAAGTTCTCTCTTTTACAAAATAAAATGGCTATTTTTTCTTTTCGTTTATTTTATAAAGAGTATTTTTCCATATAATAACCTTAAAGTAAAGACACATGAAAAGAAGAAAGTTATAGAATTTTAGTAAAATTTCTAAAAGATTATGTTTTTTTTTTTTAAATTCACATGAAAAATTCTATTAGTTTAGTTTATCAAAATATCATAAGGAAACAATTCCTTAACAAAAGTAAAGGAGCAGGTCATAGTTCATATAAACTATTTAAAGTTTTTCCAAAAATTCTTTAAAACTAGAGAGCCAATATAAAATTTATGATAGTTGCAGTATGGATCAACTGTATTTCTCGTCTGCTATAATACATTAAAAAAACTGAGAGGTACCTAAAATTCAAGGAGCGGAAGGCTCCATTGAAGTGCCCTGGGGATTGTCTTCTAGGAGGCGGCCATGACCAAGTTGCACATTGCGAGCAGGGACTGAAACCACTAGAGTGTTGGTGGAGGAAGGAAGTCGAGAGAGAATTTCCTGGATCATCAGGTGGAGGTCGTCGAGTTGTAGTTGGATAATATTCTAAGCAACTTCCCTTGCCTGAAGCATCCATCCCATGAAATTTTTAATGTTCTAGTAGAGTTCTAATGATTTCCAGTACCTGGTCTCTCGAGCTTGGGTTTTTCCCAAGTTTGGTACCCATTGGATTGTCGTTTATTCTACCTCCAAGTCCATACAAGTCCATTGTCATATCACGCTCCACACTGACCTCAACTTCGACCTTGTTTAGATATCTTTGGAAACACTAAGGAGTGTTGTCCTGGTAATTAGTTGTCAGATTATAATCCTCCTCCTGCACCCTTGAGACCAGACTCTCTTTGTTTCCTTGATGAGAAGAGGAAGCCGCAGTAACTCCAGGGCCGCATAGGTATCCTCTTGGATAACCCTGACAAGGAGACATGATGGCTGGAATGATAACATGGAGACCACAATGGTAAATGTGAGTTAGAGAATGAGTTAGTCGTCAATCTTCATTGAAAGGAATTTGATTCCTAACAAGAGTTGTTTTATCAATTGCTGGAAGAACCTAAGAATATTGAACTTATATTGAGCCTTTGCTTTGCATGGAGTCCACTCTTTGTGAGGCCTTGTTCTTCATGCTTAAGACTAAATTTGCCAGGAGAATGTCGAGACTCGGCTTAAGTATGAAGAGTTATGACTGATTAATTTTCCATCCAGGTGGATGAGTTGATTGGACCCATTGTCATGCATGTCATCAGTTGCGGGAGAACACTTGGCCAAGCATCCTTTCTCTCTTGAGTTCTTTGTTTCTTAATAAATTGTCAACTGGAGCCAATTTATTGTTGTTAATAGCATCCTCGTGGATGAGGTTCCTAGGGGTTTGCATCCCCAACACCCCATATAGGGATGTAAAAAGTTATGTTACTTTTCATCCCCAAGTTATGTTTCTTGCAGGTGTCAGATGAGGGTGCACTCACGGTGGATCCAATCTCCATTCTAGACCATCACATTCAATAGTTATGGTGTTGAATAGTCGATCAGGTCAAGGTCCAATGGGACAATTACAGTCCACACTCAGCTACTTGGGAGGATGAAAATGATATGTGTCAACAGTTTCCTTACTTGTTTCGATAGATTAGACATATAGATCTTGTCAGATACTTTTTACTGCATTTTATATATATTGTACAACTTCGGGACAGAGTTTAAAACAAGAGGGGGTGTATGTAACATCCCGCTATTGCGAGCACATGTTATTGACTTATTCTTTGAGGACACTTGTGTGCAAGTGATCCGGTTATAATACATGGGTATATATTTTTCTTATGAATTTTTATGATGATGTTGATGGTTTTGATTTAATGTTAATTGATATATATGTATTGACAAGTGTTATTGATGAGTTTCCCCTGAGTGTGTAGGACACTTGAAAGATTTTGGATGATGATGGAATCAATGGACCTCGTGGGACTCCAGATTGAGTCACAAAGTGGATTGTATTGGTTTTCGTATTTCATTTATGCATATATGTGACATACGATCGATTTTATTATGATTTTGTATATAGATCATTGACAGTGTTTCGTCGATGGATGCAAGCTGACGAATTCTTTCTAATCTGAATCACATAAGGAGTAAAGGGGCCATGAACATAGACTAGATATTGAGGGAGAGGTGTGGTAGTGTCCCTGTCACAGCCTACTAGCACTCATGGCATGGCTCGAATTGTAGGTTAATTATTACCTAGTTCGAGAGGTCCATGACGTCATGAGGGTAGACTAAGATAGTCGCTCATGAATATTCTAAGGGGCGTGCGATAAGGTGGATTCCTTATTCCTTAGAAGCCCTTAGTCTCTCACAAGGTCGCCCGAATGGAGTACTGACTCCAAGTGTTGGACAACTACCAAAACTAGTCAAGGGAGAGTGACACACTTGGAGCACATAGTGCGTCTTGAAGGGCACTTTGCGTAAATAAAAATTGAGTCAGTGAATCTAGGTGGCCAAGAAAACCTTGAAAGAATAAATATAAACCTTAAAACAAAAACATATTTAGGCCTTGTCATATATGAATAATTGGTGAGTAATTCATTAATTTTAAATCTCAATAAAAGTATAAACCTATTCAAAAAAATTTAAGCCTAAGTCTAATTTTATGTAATGAGGCTAAATTAAATTATTAACTAAATTAAAAATGAATGAGGTAAAACAATTTAAGAATTAAGAAAATAAAATAAATCTAAAGATTGGATTTAATACACATGTGTGCAAGAAATACCAATTAACTAGAAAAAGACTCATAGTTTAACTCAACTCGGATTTAGTAAGGCGTGAGTCATTAAATGTGAATATGGGGAATAAGGAGACAACTATGAGTGATTTAAGGAGAGCATTTAAGAAAGGTGAGGGGAATTGACTTTTAATTAAAATATAATATGTAAATACTTGTGCAACTTTGGGAGAGGGTGACAAGTGTAAGGAGGAAATAATTTTAATTTATTTAATTAAAAAGCGAATTAATTGTGCAAGTGGGGATGTTTCATTAATGAAACTCCTATAAATATAATGGCCATGGATCACACGGGTTATTGATAAAGTTATGCTGCCGAATTAGGTTTGACTGGTTTTACTTGTGAGAGTTGGGATACCCATCTTGAGAGGGAGTGGTGCTCTACCTTGCAAGTCAAGATTGGAGTTAGACTATTTCTATTTTTTTGTGTGTGGCCCCTTTGTAGCTCGGGGGATAAGGGGTAAGAAAAGTACCCCTTGGGAGGTACTAGTGAAGTCTCAACGATTAGCGAGCGGAGGAATGAAGGGAACACCATTCGCCGAAGAACATATTTGATTCTTCGTTGTCGGTTACGATATTCTTATTGAGATTGTATTTGTAATTGTATTAAGATTAATTGCCCATGCGTTTTTGGAAAAATTCTCCATAAAACTGTGATTTTAAATTCTACATTCAAGTGGGCAAGTTCCTTAATGTTCTTGTGAATTCTAGAATGATTATTGCAACTAATAGATTTATATAAGTGTAACCATGGTAAATTTACTGGTCACTGTCTTTGGAATTCTTAGCATATTTTTAATTTAAATTTGAATTTGTTTCGACTGTCATTTGAGCAATGTTCCTTTGTTCTCTTCTTAGGTTAGTTGGCCACACTACACTCCTACCAAAAACAGGTCCAACGACCTACTAAATTTTCCTAGACGTTATCACAATGTTGTCGTTGTTCCAAGTATCAATTTGTTGTCTAGCTCGCAGATTATACAAATGCAGATAGTTTTGTTTAATTTTCTTGAGGAGTTTCATTTCCTGGCCATTTACTTGATTGGTTTACAATAATCCATCCACCCCATTTTTCTATCCCAAGAGACCTCCAAGAACTCTTGTCACCTTGCCTATTTTTTGTTGTCTCTGGGGTGGATCTGTTACAATTAGGGTTTAGCCAGTTGTCTTAATTGCCTGTAGTATACATATGAGTTTTCAATGTTTAACTAAAGTGTATGTCTTATTAGTGTGTGACCTGAAATTTAAGATGTGCTCTATATTGATCGTATGAAGTTATTACATTGATCCATTATTTCCAAGTGATATAAATTCTTTGTATACTGGAAACTTGTTGCAGCACTAATACATTTGATGTTGAGGAAATATACACATTGTTTAATGGCATATTGTGATCACATCTCGTGATTTTTGCTACAGTAATTATTCATTTGCCTTGAACAACTATACTATGCTAGGTTCCTTTTTCTTGAATTTAATTACTACAACAGTGACTTGTGCTCTAGTGTGCCTGTTGACTTAAATGTTGCAAACTTTTTTTTAGAAGCAATACCTTTAAAATCTAAATTCAAATTCCAATTGCAGTAGTATATATATATATAAAGAGAGAGGGGTCCAATACCTTTAAAATCTAAATTCGAATTACAATTGCAGTATTTTATATAAGTATATATATGAGAGAGAGATTGTCTATCAAGTTCAAATCTAAATTATTTATTTTTAAACGTTGATTATCTCACACACTCTACTTAAATATGAAGTTCCAATTGCATATGAAAACAACTCAATTACTGATTATACTGTATGGATTTGGTGACATAAATGTTTCCTAAGCCCACTAATTTGTTGTAATATTTGCTCCATCCATAGCATATTGGCCTAATATTGAAATCTGAATGTATATTACTTTGCACACATAATTTCTCCAGCATTGATCCACTTTTTGGCTAGGTTGGGTACGAGTGAGATACAATTTATGCATCTATGTGATTATGCTTAAATTCTGAATCAGAATTACACATTGGAAACTTAGTACAACAAGGCTATACAGTTGCACGGGTTATGTATATTTGTATAAACGTGTGGAATCAATCGTAAATTTACTGTTGGCATTGCAAAACGTTTATACTCCATGAGCATATCTTACTATTAATACATACACAATTGTATATTTACCACCTTGTCATCACTGGTTATGCACAACGAATTCATACAGTTAAATTCAGGGTGATTTGTTCACATGTGTATGGGGTTGAATATCACAAGTGAGCAATAAAATAAATGCCAAACCTTAAGGATAACGTAACCCTAAGATCATTTTAGTGTTACAATAGTGGTATACACTTTACATCTGTGGTTACATTGCTGGTATTTTACCTTGATCATTTTGCTGTAAAAAATAATGATGACTGGGAATATGAAAACAATTCCATGTTTCATTGGTGCTTCACATGAAAAATACATAGTTTATATTTTCATTTAGCGGTCAGTGACCATCCCTTTTCATGAAGGGAACACAATAAGTAGAAGTATTTGATTTTGCAATGCTTGTCCTTGCTGGTTATATATATGCATTATATATACATGATAACTGGGTGAGATTTGCAATTTCCTCTTGTTGTGAAATCAATTGAATTGAATATTTCACTTGTCATTATAACTTGAGTATGATACTTTAATGCTATTGGATGTTCCTTGCATGTATTATTTGTTATTTGTCTTCTTTAGCTTACTAAGAAGACAAGCCAATAATTTTAATAAGTGAAACCAAAGTCAACCAAGTCCTTGTTCATACATGTCATATTTGCAACTATAAAATTTAGTTGGATGTATATAAAATCCCTCTTTTAAGTCGGATGTCTTAGCTTAGAAAAATAGATACAAGGTGTTGAAATGACAATGGACTACTTTTTGTTCCGCTACCCAAAACTTTCCTTATGGGCTGGACTTTTTCTAAACATGAGTTTGACTTTCTCTACAACAACACAATGAAAATATGTCATTTTAAAAATAATGATCTCTAATGTAGTAGAACATTTTGCTGCCTCATGAATAATTGATGATTAGGCGAAGATTGATGATCTAGTTTGGATTGTGGTTTATGTTGAGCAATGGGATTTAGATACTTACTTGTTTCTCAAGACAATCGCCAGCCCTGAGACATTAAGTGGTCAAAATCAATCTGATAAATCTGAGGTTTGAGTGTTGCTTATGTGTCCTGGAAGTCCTAACCATGCAGGATAGGTTGGGCGGGTAGTTCTTTTAATGTTCAGTGACATGGTTAATCAATTATTAGTATTTTGATTCAGTTGATCGAGATGTGTTGATTCGTGCCATTGTTTATTACGATGATGTGTTGATTATGTGTCTCTATTAATTATGTTAATTCCTTGACTATGTGCCATTATTAATTATGATAATTCCTTGATTATGTGTCGTTATTAGTTATGATGACGTATCGCTTGCGATGCTATTAATTATGTGGTGACGATTTTAATCTACTAACTCAAAAAAAAAAAAAATTACCTTTTGTACAACATTATTTGTTGTCATAACATAGTGGGTATTACATTACCTAAATGAAGGATTCATACTTTCACAATGACAATGGAGATTATTAATATTGGTTATATTAAAATAAATGAATTTTCTATCAATAGACCAACTACTCCAATGGAACTCATCCATGAACCGGTCACTGGCACAAATAACATGAAGAAATGTAACCAACGTTTATTAGAAAAAACAACCCCAAAAATCTGGGACTAGAAGCGCTTAGCAGTAGTGACCATGGAATAAGTCTCTTTAGCTTGAGTCAGGATAAAAGCACAGAATGTATTTGCACCGTCACCATCTTCAAATAAAGTATTTTCCACGGTAACACCATGAATAGCACATAGAAGGAAAACACCCAATAACTCTCATCATATGAAATGGATTCAATGTCCAATTATGAAAACCTTGAAAGAAGAGGATAAACTAGAAAATAGCTGCTACACCAAAACTAGGTGCGAAAAACCAACTAGAGTGGCCCAATGGATAGATCAATTATTATTTTTCGAATGAAACGCAAAAAAACCCTAAACTTTAAATTGTTGAAAATTCAAAGCACTCAATTACTAAAACTGTCATGCTTTTAGAATATATAAAAAATTCCCTATTTTAAAAACTTCATATTTAATATAAAATTGATTTTTTTATTACACAAAATTTTATATCATTTTTAAAATAATTTTTTTTTTAAATATGAAAAAATTTCACTCATTTACAAAATGACTATTTTTTCTATAATTTGTTTTTTAAAGAATACTTATCTTTTTTCCATAAAATAACTTCAAAGTAAAGATCATGTATGTCTAATATTTCCATTACCTATCTAAAAGATACATGGGAAGAAGAAAGGTGTGGAATTTTAACATGGAAAATGAAACCATGAAAGTATGTCAATTTTTTTTTGAAATATAAAAATAAAAATATCATATTTTAAGTATTTTTAAGTTAAAACCCTTAAAATATATGTATTGGAAAAACAAATTACAAAAATTTATGTTTGTTTTTTTTCAATATTTATAAATATTTATATATTTATATATTTAATTTTTTCAAATTTAATTTGAATTATATATCCATCCTTATCAAAATATTTAAAAGTGAATTTTGTTAGAGTCTCTAATTTTGTGTTCGATATAAATAGAATATTAGTTTATTTTATAAATTTTCATATTTTCAATTTTTCAATTTTTCAATTTTTGAAAATTGTGTTTTCTAATATTTTTTCAGATTTATTATTTAAATTCAAAATCCATTTTATATGTATTTGTGTTAAAAAATAATTTTATATTTTTATTTTTATATGTATTTAAATTCAAAACCCATTTATATGTATTTGAATATAAATATGTTTTTTAAATAATCTATTTAAAAAAAATAGAAAAATTACACCTTTCTAATAATAAAAAGGATATAGAAAAATAATCAATTTCACCACTTAACATGTAATATTTGAAAGGCTTCACCACTTAAAAGTAATAAGTTATAAAAAAATTCATATAAATGCCTTATCAATGCACTCGATTAACAACTAATTTACACGAGGCTCCACAAAATGTTTTAATAATATGTTATAATAAATATTAAAATTTTATTATTTAAATTAATTGAATAAATATATAAAATTAAGTAAACAATAAAACAATTTATATAAATTACATTCATAAAAAAACATTTAATTTATTAATTAATAATAATAATTTAAAATATATAAATAAAATAAATCATAATAAAATAAATTAAAAATAATAATTTAAAATATATAAATAAATAAAAAATCATAATAAATATTAAAAAATCCAAAACAAAAATATAAATGAAAACATAACAAAATATTTTCCAATACACATACAAACTCAAATTCATATAAAAACTAATATTATATATACTCACTAATGAAATAGGCTACATGAAATATGTTATCTTTAGTTATTAAATTAATATTATTAAAATCGTTTCTTATCAAGTTTACCAAAAAGTTAAACAACATTTTAAATACTTTAATCATATATTTATAATCACACTTTTCTTCAATAACTACTATGATGTAGTTTTTTTCCAAAAAGTTAAACAACATTTTAAATAATTTAATCATATATTTATAATCACACTTTTCTTCTATAACTACTATGATGTAGTTTTATATAATGATGTTAATATAGATTTCATATATTTTACAATTTTGCAAAAAGTTGAAAATTTCATTTTTCTTCTACAAACCAAGCATACTTCTTCAGAAGAGAAATAAATTGTTTGTTACCTCTTTAATTTAATTTTTACCATATTAGAAATTAAACATTTTCGATAATATACCCCACGCCGAAGTGAAACATATATCATAAAAAATGTATTTACATTTTCTATAATTGACCTTAAATTTAGCAATTATTTCATTTAAAAAATATTATGTAGTGGGCTTCATGCATTCAGCTCACCCCAAACACAGTGCATCATGTGAATTTACATGAAGCACCATGGTCGGATCATGTGAATTTACATGAAACACCATGGTCGGTGCTTAAAATAGTTCCATACACTCAGCAAAACACTAAGCATCGAGCATCGAAAAGCTGCATTTTTTATTCCTTGGTCTACGAAGAGACTTGGACACCATTTTCGCATAATAAACTTAGCATTCCCATTTTCGCATAATAAACTTAGCATTCCTCTTTTTAAGAAGAGACCATTTTCGCATAATAAACCTAGCACTGTGTTCTTGATGTAAAGCTATATAAATTTGAGTTTGCTTAATGAAAAATTAGTTAAAGATTTTTATTTCACATCTTGTATGTAGAATTGTTAATGAATGGGATTTTCCACATCACATAATTTGATTGTGCCTTTAAGTTATCCAAGGGGATAGTAGCAAAGTTAATTGTTAACTTTTTTTCTAATCACTCTGATGACCCAATACAACCAGATTGAATTTATATTTGAAAATATGAAGTCCAACAACACAATTTTCATATTTTAACCATTTATACAAGAAACATTTAATTAGAAAAATACTTTCACACTAATTTCCATGGATGGAATTTTTCTAAAAAATGCAAAAAAAAATAGAGATTCTTATAGGTCTTTAAATACCAAGTAGCATTTTTGCTAAGCTCTTTGCATAGTTTATGAGAATGTTTTTGTGGTGTTAGTTAGATATCATTTCATAATATTAATTTTTTCAATTAAACAGAGACACATAAGACAGAGAAGTAAATGGTTAAAAAAACATGTAATGCAAATATAATGAGCTTAAAATTTTGTGTTATGGATGTAATTCCTTTTAATGATATCATAAAAGTTATATATGTAGATTTATTTTACTAGGAAAGTCAAACAATATTTATTACAATGCATTTTTTCATATAACATTAAGTTATATCTTTTGTGGTATATATAACCCAAAAATATTCTCTTTCTCCAAGAGATGTCAAGAAAAAAATATATGCCTAAATCAAGGACTTATACTTTCACAATAGAAAATATTAATATTGATTATATTAAAATGAATGCGTTTTCTATTATTATTATTAATATTAATAAAACTTTGCAAAATTCTAAATTATTGAAAATTTAAAGAACTCAATCACTAAAACTATTATACCTTAAAATTCTTAAAATTTACAAATTGTAAAAACCTCATATTTAACATATATTTATTTTTTAATTGCACAAAATTTTATATCATTTTGAAAATTTAAATTTTTTAAAATATGAAAAATTTCTCTCATTTAATTTTATAAAGACTATTTTTTTTCCTACAATAATTTTTTAATTGCACAACATTTTATATCATTTTTAAAATTTAAATTTGTTAGAATATGAAAAATTTCTCTCATTTAATTTTATAAAGACTATTTTTTTTCATACAATAACCTTAGAGCTATGGAAAAAAAAAGGTTATTGAATCTTAGGAGAATGAAATCATGAAATTGTACCATAGTTTTTATTGAAATATAGAGATCATAATATCATATTTTAAGTATTTTTCAAATAAAATTCTTGAAATTCATATATATTCTTTGACAAAATTATTAAAAAAAATTATTTTCTAATTAAAAGAAAAATTGTAAAAATTTATTTACCTTTTTCGGATTAATTTAAAAATATATATTTTAATTTAATTTTTCAAATTTGCAAAAAATTATTTACCTTTTTCAGACTAATTTAAAAATATATATTTTAATTTAATTTTTCAAATTTGATTTTAATTATATATGTTCTTCCTTGTGAAAATTTAAAAGTAAATTTTGTTTATGGTGTCTACTTTAATTTTCAAAATATTATTTTATTGACTTGCTAGATTGACATGTGGATGAGATGTCACTAGTGAGGGGTATTTAAGTTCTCAAAATCACCACACGGCCTAGAATGTACCACCTTGAGAGATATATACCTTAATATAATTGGATTTGAGGTGTCCCTGAGGTTTAGAAAATGTGATATCACTTGTGAAGTGCCTTATAAAAATATTCTAAAGGTAAATTTATTAAGATGGATAGTATGCTTTTAGTGAAATGTGGCTATAGAAATTTGACATTTTACATAATTTTTAATTGGATTCCTCAAAATTTATATAGTTATTGTAAATTTTGACTTGTAGTAAAAAACAATTTATAGGAAATTTTGTTTTCTTTCTAATTTGTAGGAAATTTTGTTTTCTTTCTAACCATGTAGATTCTACTTGTTTTTTATTTTTATTTTAGAAAATAATATTGTTTATTATTTTTTTGAATTCGACCAATCAATACTTGAAACATATTTTATACACATTTGTGTTGGGCTTAATTTTTTTTTATGTTACTACTAGACTAAAAAAATGTTAAGTATAAGTTTTCAAAGGAAATAAAGGGGGGGAAATTATGAAATTGAAACTATGAAAATGATATTCCATTGATAGAGGATTCATTCATGAATCCACTGGCTGCCATGTAAGATGAGATGAAGGATTTTTACCCCCTGGAAGTTGAAGTTGCAAAAAATCCTATATCAAGGGATCTGTATTTCTAGGTTTCAAATACTTAATCGAGCAATTCATCTTGATCCAGGATTTTATTAAAGCTTGATTGAGGGCATAACCTAGATTTTCAAAATATCTAGATCCAAAGTTAATTAAACCTTTGATCAAGGTTCTTGTGAGTTAATAAAAGTAGCTAGATTGAACTAAAGGTGTTCACTACTAATTAAAAAAGAACCTAGATCTAGCTATATACCTTGACCAAGCATTTACTTAATACAATCTAACACCTCAATCAAATATTTGGCTTGTTTAACAAGAAGGCTTGTTTGAGAAGACTAGGCTATTGAAAACTTATTTAAGATTGTGAGATTATTTAAGTGTTTGATCAAGTTGAAGTCTTAAAATTACCTCTATGGAGACCATAAAACACATGTTTTCATGTTCTATGTTGCCAAAAAATATTACCTAACTTTGTAGATTCACTATATATATATATATATATATATATATATATAACTTAGTAATCCACCATGCACAAAACAATTTTATATTTTATTAATAAATCAAACACATATTTATACAAGAAGTTCTCCCTCAACAACATAACAAACTTATAAGGGAATCTATAAACCACACACATAAATAGGATCTTATAATTCGACATAACAAACTTATAAGGGAATCTATAAACCACACACATAAATAAGATCTTATAATTCGAGAAAATCTCTCAAGAATAACTCAAGAATAACTCGATCTAACAAATCCAAACTATATTAAGTATTAAATCTAACAATATATAAAATATCTTTTTTTAATAAGATGATATTATAAATATAAAATCTTTAATAAGATGATGTTATAATGATTATTAAAAATTTGATTATTTGAAAATGATTAAATATATAGAAAAATAAGAAAACAATAAAACAATTTATATAAATTGCATTCATAAAAACTATTTAATTTATTATTAATAATAAAAAATATATAGAAAAATAATCATAATAAAAATGCTATTTATTAATTAACAATAAAATTTTTATTAATACTAATAAAAACATAACACAATATTTTTCATTATATATACAAACTTAAATTCATATAAAAATTAATATTACCTATAATCACTAATAAATAGCCTACATAAATTTCTAGTAATTTTTAATTTCTAGTTGTTAAAAATATTACTAAAATTAATTCTTATCCAATTTATAAATAAATCCTCGGATGGGGTGTTAGTGCAAGCCAAATGGCGCAAAGAGGGAGTGCAGGTTGGCCAGCAGGGTAGGGCGCCATGTGATCAGTTCGTGCCAACGACCGTCACCTCAACCCTGCATTAACTAGCCTTCACATCGATTGCAGCACCATTAATTTTGGTGTGCCCAACCCCCATTACGAATTTATCTATGGCTCTCTCGTCTGCATTTTCTCTTCATCCTCTCTTGCGGACAGATTCCTACATTCCTCCACTGCCCTGGCCTGGTTTTGACTAGACTTTCATGGTGCTCACAACCTCTGGTTATCTCCAGGCTCTTTGCATTTCCCTGGAGAACCTAGTCATTTTCTACTTTCATTCGAAGAAAATTATGTAGCATCAAAGAGGAAGATCGTGAAGAGGCTCTCCATGGCATCCTCCTCGGCCCCAAGCCTCTGTTTCTCCCCCTGGCTCACCCTCCATGATATCCCCCCCGCCTCTGCAGTCCGAGCTAACATCTCTCGCCTCCTCCACCTCGCCTGTCTCTCGGTTTGATTGATTAGCCATTATTGAAATCTCGTCGGGCTCTTCTCTGCGTCACCTTGCCGTCCCACAGAACTCCAAAACCATCGATCCTTCCCATGCACCGGTAACTGGTTCCTCAAGGCCTCCCATGGGGGCGCCACCTCCTGCTCGAACTGCCCGAAACAACACGTATGCGTCTACCGACTCCACCCCTGACTCGCAGCTGAAAGAGAGTTTAACCATTCTCTATGGTCTGGTCTTCGAACTCCGTCAGGGAATGGAGGACCTCCAATTCCGACTGCAGATTATGGATGGAAGGGTCTTGACCCTCCTTCAGATTTTATCTACCTTCCAAGATGCTTTCCCCTCCAACCCAGTAGGCGCGACTTCAGCAGAGGAACCCCATACAGAAAGAGACGACATAAAATATCAAATGCAGCATGCAGCAGAGGTCGTTGTGGAGCAGGTCAAGCATGAGGACACGAAAGCGGTGACAGCTACAGGCCAACATGTGCACAGTCCGCTTGGAGATGCCTTGCCAGCTGCCAACAAGAACGAGAGCAATGTGGACTCTGACATGCATTTGGAAAGCAAAGGGACACCCATTGAAGAGGAGCCTTGGTACGCGGCCGTTATTGCTACTTGGCCAGGTTACTTGCCAAGTGTATGACCCCACATGGGTTCTTTTCTTTTTAATAGTTTATTCTTTTAGTTGCAACTTAGCCAGCTTAGTTATGTTTTATAAGACTGTTAGACTATCAAATGATAAACTTACCCGGTTCGCTGAACTAGTTTCCCCTTTATTGGAGCAGCTCAGTAACTACAGTGCGGTGGCTATCAAGTTTTTGTACCTCTGGTCTGGTTTTTTGAAGGCCTTTTATATATAAAAACTCTTACTTACAAAAAAAAATAAAAATTATAAATAAATAAATAACAATTTAAATACTTGAATCATATATTTATAATATTTCTTATCCAATCTACCAAAAGAATTAAATAACAATTTA
This sequence comes from Picea engelmannii, assembly GCA_009831015.1. Lineage (NCBI taxonomy): Eukaryota > Viridiplantae > Streptophyta > Pinopsida > Pinales > Pinaceae > Picea > Picea engelmannii. The sequence goes on along the minus strand of ML782897.1, from coordinate 757,717 downwards.
AATACTTTAATCATATATTTATAATCAACCATGTGCATAGTGTATACTCATTCAAAAAAGACGACGACTCATACATTTTTCTGGTCTCATAGTAAGTTATGAGACTTTCTATCTCGTCCACATCTAGAACTTCATGTCTTCAAGTCTTAAATATATAATTTCGGTGACAAAAGAAAATGGAAGATGATTAAGGCTTTATATCTCCCCCACATCTAGAACTTGGTATATTCAAATCTTAGATATATAATTTGGATGATGAAAGAAATATAATTTGGACGATGAAAGAAATGGGAAGATTATTAAAAGATGAATTTTGATAGTTAAAACATTATTATTATTTTGCAGCAAGTGGGTCATTTCAAGTTTAATGACATTAAAATTTGATTATAATGGCCAATTGTAAAATCAACAACTGTATAAGGAGGCAATTGATGTTTAATTGCACCACAAATCTTGGTGGAATTAATCAAAACAGGTGCCAGAAATTAAGCATCATAAATTCAACCGATCAAGAATCAAGACTAGATGTTAAGTTGTAATTATGTCATAAGTTTAAATACGAGCTTGCAGACATTACTCTTCCTCTCCTTTTCTGTGATGGTCTCAAGTTTCGATCTCCAACATTGCCCTTTGCACTTGACCAATTGAGAATACTCTTTCTGTAATTCAAGGGTATTGCAGAGCTCACCTGGCTCATCGTCTGCAGAATCCCCGCCCACTGAATGGTTGCGTTCATCAATGTTAAGCCCTTCGTCTTCCATAATCTTTGAAATAAACTTCGAGTAGACTCTGATTCGAAGTCCTCTGCCAGCGTCGCTTTTCTGTATCTCAAACGGCTAGCACAAACCATAAGCACGTTCGATACTACGAAGCAGAGCTGAGAGGTGAGTAGTGGAGGTAGGTGGAGCTTTTGGGGGATGTGGTGGCGATATTAAGGAATCCGACGATAGGAGAGATAAAGGAGACTGAAAGAAATGTTGGGGTATAAGGAAGTACTTGTTTCTCACCTCCAGTTGCTCATTTGGAGAAAGAGTGGGCGTCTAAACATTGTGGGAATTCTTGAATGATCTGGGCAACGCAGAGGGGTTTATGAAGGTTTTGAAGGGTGCCTTCTGAGAGAACCAGATTAATGGTTTCCTCCTTGTCCTTCATGCCCACCGCAACGTAGGACGCCAAATTGTCTGTGGGGTTATATATGAAGTTGAGCTTTCCAAAAGCATCGGATCCTGTAAAATTATTCTTCCTATCATCACTTGGAGGTATTGTTAGTGCTCCAAAACATGTTTTCATTATGCTGTCATACTTCCCTTACCTTTTATGGATCATTTGCAGTGAAAAGAAGAATTATGTTACCAAACAGTTTGGGTGGCTCTGGTGGAAGTTTGTTTTCACCTAACCTGTTGTAAAAGTTAGTTAAAGTAGGGTCTTGTATATAAATAAGCCTGTGTGCAAGTTTGTCAGTTTTAGTTTTCTTTTAGTATTTGAATAAGTGACCCCATAGACCTAGGATAAGACACTGAAGATGCTTGTTTCTTGGAAGCTCACAGGGAGCTTGCCATGCCCTGTGGAGCCAATGTTATCACATAAAGTTTCCATGGGTCATATGCAGTTATTGTTGAGACCTAGGTTTGCACCTCTGCTGAGTCTCTGTCTTTTTTTCATCCCTTCCTATAATGTTCTTCTCTTCTGGTTGATAAATTAAGGTCGATTAAGTATGTTGTATGCACAGGAAAAACTATGAGCATAATGCAGTGTTTAGAGCAGTCCTTTTCAGGTTTGACATACTGGCAGGTGAGCAGGTTCAATTTTTAGCCGTAAGATCTTAGTGAGAGAAAGATCATTTCTCAGATCAGTAAGATTAAGTCATAACCATTAGATCTCATCGAAGAGAAATTGACCGTGGGGAGGCATTGTGGGGATTGGGATGCAAATTAAAGTTTCTGCAAGTTGTGAGACCACAATCACTTAGGATCATTGATCTTGCTAGATCAATAGATCAACGATGCATATTGATCCCGCTACGAATAAGAATCTTCGCATTGCGGGGATCAGAAAAGAAATTAAAATGTCTTCTAGTTGTGAGCCTGCAATCGCTTTTGGTCGTTGATCTTTTAGCAGGGGACACATGTCAGGCGATCTTGTACTCTGGTAGGAAGCAAGAAGAATCTAAGTGAGTAAAGGACTCCCGAAGGCTTGAACTCCCAAAGTAAATCTTGGGCACCCAAATCAAGAAGCCATGTGGAGGCATATCTCTCACTTTGGAGATACGACACTCCGTTGGATTGTAAGAACCATGCATTGAAAAATCCTAAAGCCCGAACTCATGAAGTAGTTGTGAATCGTTGATCTTTGTAGCAGGAAACAAGGTCCATCCAAGAGCAATGTGTGGTAGCAAAAGCAAGGTTGCCCAGATCATAGATCGTGACCTAATCGATGACCATGCTTCATTGCGGGGACAAAACATGCTCGAACGATAAAATTCTTGAGCGATCCTCCAATTGAAACTATGGTATGATGAAAGGGCTACATGGTAGAAGGTGGTGAATTGTGGGCTCAAAAGCGTTGTGGATCCAAACTTCCTTTGAAGGCCCCACAATCACGTGATTATATAATGTCAAATCTGAGAGCACCACGTGGTAGCCCCCTAGGCATTAAACCTCTTCCTGATCCTGAGGATTCAGTTAATAAAAGAAAAGACTGGTGGTTGAAACCTCGAATCACTTTGTAATTAGTAAGAATGGAGGGTCTCGCCATGGAGACAGAATAATATCAACACGAGGTACCACAGAGGGCAGTTTCTCCTACACGACCATGATGATGACAGTTTCCTTCTAATAGAAGGAACATGATAGACAAGAGAAGACATATGGCACTAGAAAAGAGGCACCCAAGCAGGAAGACATGTCTATTTTTTTTAC
>ML782897.1:736794-754782 GCA_009831015.1 Picea engelmannii | reverse complement strand
GGAGAGAGAGACGAGAGATATTTTGGATCAAGGCACTGTATTTTTCATATTGTAAGCCTCAGGGGCATGGATTGTAAAATATTATGCTATTGAAGATTCCTTTGAGTTGTTTTATGAGACTGTCTTCTTAGTTTACATGTTGTTCTATTTTTCTTGTATAATATCTCTTATCTATGCATTCTTGAGGTGGTAGAGGATCTATCGTCATCTTTCCCATCTTTCATGGTTCATCACTCAGACGCTTGTTGTTTTTCTTCTTGTCTAGATGTAGAATCTCTCCGATCTATGGATTCATGAGGCGATAGAGGATCTATTGTCATCTTTCCCATCTTTCATGGTTCATCACTCATACGCTTGTTGTTTTTCTTCTTGTCTGGATGTAGCATCTCTATGATATATGGATTCCTGAGGTGATAGAGGATTTGTTGTCATCTTTCCCATGTTTCATCGTTTATCACTTAGAAATTTTATGTTTTCTTCTTGTCTAGATGTAGCATCTATGATCTATGGATTCCTTAGGTGGTAGAGGATTTGTTGTCATCTTTCCCATGTTTCATCGTTTATCAGTTAGACACTTTATGTCTTCCTTCTCCTTATCACCACATAAATACTTTGTGTGATAGGAAGTTTAAAAGCCTTCATTGAGCATACTACTTATGACTTCATTTCCCAACAATCTAGGACTGATTTGCAGTAACCTCTATTATCTTTTTCTTTCTTAAAGTCTTGTTGATCCACCTCGTCAAACCATTTTTATACATTTTACTTTTGATGGGTACTAGGATTATCCTCTTGCATTCTAAGGGTGACTATCAGTGCTAATAGGGACTGTGGCGAGCAAGGATAAGAGATGAAGCCAATGAGATAGGTGCCAAATAAAGGTGTTGGTGGGACCACTATACTCATTCTTTTTTACTTCTGCAAAGTTATATTATAGCCTGAAGAATACTACAGTGAAAAAATGTCCAAACTGTCTACATGGACAATTTTGTAGGAATTTCGCAACCAGGATATAGGAGGAAGGGTTTCACAACAAAATTTCCCTTCTATTCCTTTCATGTTCTGTTCTATTATATTCCCAAGGGTTAGAGTTTTTAGGGTTCCTATAGATAAGGGTTTTCCCTGTGCTACTACTCTCTGATATTCATGTGAGTTAGAACAATAGTACTTGACCCAATATCTCAGGGAACCAACTAAAGAAGCTCCACTGTACCCTTAGTTGTACTATGCGATTACCTATGTACTAGAGAGTATATTCCCGTGTGTTGTTCTTGGTGTCACTATAGCAGTCAGGCGAATAATTGATTGATCTAGAGTTGGTTTCAAGAGACCTAGGGGAGTCCCGATATACCTAACGGTATGTGGGAGTGATATTTTTGTACATATTTTGTCTAATGCGGTACTACTCGAAGGGGTACCAACTGGGGTTACAGAGTTTTCCAACAAGGTGAAACTTCTGTTTCGAGTAACCTCATGAAACCGTCTGTATTTACTATGTGTAGTCTTACCCGGTTGTATTTTTAACCACTAAACAAAAAATATATATGCTTTAAAGATGTCAGAATAACACATCTCTACCATGAAAAAAAAATCCCACAATTTTTGCAAAGGAAAGAGGTTTGATACCACTTGTTAGGCACCAGGTGTAATATAATAAGAAGAAACATAAATAATGCAACAAATACCAATGGAACAACAAAATATAGCTCGGATAACAACACCAACGATGATACCTTTATTGATATAAAACCAAGTTCAGTTGCCTATTCGAGGAGGAATCCTCTTGCAGAGTAGAGATATATTACAATAATTCTCAAGACAAGACTTTCCCAAACCTTCTACTTCTATTTATATTAATTATATATTCTAAAGAACATTCTAGAGGAATATACTTCTATAAGTGAAAGCTTCTATTAAGTCTTATTACATTTTACATGTTCACATTATTATATAGGCATTATTTACTAATGTCAGCCTTTATTACATACAAAACATATTATTCTATCTACGTGAGAGGTTAGGGAGGTTAGGCCCTTAACACCACCTCTTCCCTTGATTATTTTTCACTTCTTAAACTCTCAATTGTATCATTCTCTTCCATGACCATGATTGGAAACAAAATTCAAGTTTACAAGTATTGGATAAGTCAACTTTGATATCCAAATACCTCAACTAAAATATAGAAAATTAAAATTCAAACTTTTTTTAATGAAATGTGAGCAAAAATTTCTGAAAATCAATAAAAATGAAGAAATTAAACTAAATAACTAGACATATCTAAACAAGTTGTTTTGTAGTAGTCTAAGGTACTTCAAACAATAGACCCACTGAAAGGCAATGTCTCATACCAAAGTGTAGGGTCTTGGGCGATGAATTCTATAACAAAGTATAGGTACATAAAATCATATCGATGAACCAAGATAATAGGAACACATCATGTAAAGTTGGTTCTATATTAAATAAAACATGATGCAAGGAATTAACTTCTATAATCAAAGAATGTAGTGGTTGGAAAAGGAACATGGAACGATAAATATTTTCCACCACAAAGTGGAAACTACTCTAGTATCCATGGAAACAAGGTTCTATCTAGCCAAAAGTATAATGGAGGTTTTGTAACAAAGTATGGTGATTCTACAGAACATAATATATAAAAGAAAAAGAAGTGTAATGTACAAAAACATCAACTTCTAGATTATCAATATACATGGTAGACATGACAAGTGAATTTATTCTTCTATTTTTTTTATTTATTTATTAGTTCTTGTCCATGAGCAAGACGATTTTCAAACAAGACTTGCTTAATTGCAACCAGTGGTTTTTCACAATAAGATTTTATTGAATAAGATCTTATTGATGCCTAGGAATTCCAACCAAAAACTAGTTTTCTAACAAGATATAATGACACCCAAATGGGTATTCAACATTAGATCATTTATTTATTTATTGTATCATTTCACAAAAAAATCAAATGGATGAAGTTGCAAGTGGCTAGGGCTTACAACAACAACCTTTATCTCTCATTGTATGGAAAGATATATGATGAAGGCTTCCTTCAATAATGGATTCCATACAACTTCAATTGATAATCACTGGCCATGAGAAGAGTTCTATCATCATCAAATATGTGGAGTTTCCCAAATCCTTTTTCGTGAATTATATCGATCTTATATGGTCCAAGCCAACAAATTCTAAACTTATTGTTGAAATTCTTGTATCTGAAATCAGACAATAAGGCCCAATCACTTGTTCAAAATTTATTTTATTTAATAAATTTATCGTGCCACTTATCCGTTTGTTGTTGTTGTCACCTCAATTTAACTCACGTGAAACATTCAAGAAACTGTTCAAAAATATCGTTAATTGAAAAGAATACAACATAATAAATCTACCTAATGGCTACTTTAGGTCACAAAAATATCATTAATTGAAAAGAATACAACATAATAAATCTACCTAATGGCTACTTTAGGTCACCTCAAAGAGAAAGGAAAAATAAATTATAAAGTGGTTTTTTATTCAAGAAACTGTTCAAAAATATCATTAATTGAAAAGAATACAACATAATAAATCTACCTAATGGCTACTTTAGGTCACCTCAAAGAGAAAGGAAAAATAAATTATAAAGTGGTTTTTTATTCACTTGCACTGCTTGCCTACACTGACACTCACACAATTTGTGTGACATTTACCTCAAAATCCACACAACTCTATTCACTTATGCATGACCTATTCGGGACATTGAAGGAGGCATTCCTAAACTAGGCGTCTACATGTCGAGGTATAAGATAAATTCAAGCCCTCATCCCATTTATGAAGAGAATGACCTATTCGGGAAACTGAAGGAGGCATTCCTAAATCAAGCGTCTACATGTTGAGGTATAAGAGAAATTCAAGACCTCATCACATTTATGAAGAGAACTTTAGCCTCCCAAAATCCCTTTCAAGCATTCGAATCTGCATTTTAAATGAATATCTTTCACCTTGGAACGTCTAGTTCTTTAAGAGGTTAAAAATGTAATGCCATATATTTAATAATAAATATCAAATATTAGAAAAAGAAAATCGTAAATAAATTTAAAATAATAATAGGTCATCACAATTTAAGAAAATAATAAACTAATCAATAATAATAAAAGCATGATAATAATAAAAAGCATTCAACTAATATAATAGAAAGGAAGGTAATATCAAATATTAGAGGAAGAAAATCATAAATAAATTTAAAATAATAATAGGTCATCACAATTTAAGAAAATAATAAACTAATCAGTAATAATAAAAGCATGATAATAATAAAGAGCATTCAACTAATATAATAGAAAGGAAAGTAATGAAAAGGAAAGAAAAATTACTAATTGTAATTAATGGAAAATATAAGTGAAGAGTTAGTAGTAAACTAATATATTAGAAAGAAAAGTAATAAAAAGGAAGGAGAAATTTCTAATTGTAATTAATGGAAGATTTGAATGAAAAAAAGTTCAAAAACATTTATATGATGACAAGTGGAACCCTTGCATGGATTTGTTTTGGCATGGATGGATTTTATTTAATGAAGAAAGAGAAGTGTGTGAGTGGGATTTTTGTTTGAAGGGAAATCTTGAGTTGAAGAATTAAAGGCTAGAATAGGAGGTTGATTGAGGGCTCAATGGGCTCTCAGTTGTATTAATTGATGGGTTGGTTGGGAGGAGATTTGTCCCCCACACTTTGTTGCAGACAACTAAATCAAGGATTTGAGCACAAGGGTTCTTCATTTTCCACATTTTCAATGAGTTGATATCTTAATATCATTGGGGTAATTCTTTGACCACTCGCTCTTTCTTGTAGATTATGAAATTTCTTTACTTTTCTAATTAATGGATATAAATTACTTGTTGAATTTATGTTGTTGGATTTATTAAAATATAATCCATTACAAATAATTTCTCTATGAATGAAATCCATGGGGAAACATTTGAAAAGGTGAATCATTTCAAGGTTATTCTATAAGAATAGGATTGGATATCATGTATCTTTATCTCTTATCTTTATTGTTCATCACCCTCATGCATGTTCTTGTTCTTTCCTCAAAAAAAAAAAAAAAAAAAATTCATTCACCATTATTAGAGAGGGATTTAAAGAATAAAAAGGACCCATCCCAAGGAGAGGGTTGGATCCCATTTTCATCCAACCATTATCCTCAAGTGTTGTTACTCATGTTCATGCCTTTCCATTAAACCAATACATGAGCATTGTTGTTTCCCCCCAAGTCTATATGCTTGAATGGTATCCTTGTAGTTTAATTTGTAATTTCATTAAATGCATTCTATATTTCTTTGTTTTTATGCAGTGATACTCATGTGCTTGTCCTACAACTAATCATTCTTTGTTGTTTGGCTCATAACCTAGCTTACAAAGGATATTTTTCTCACCATGTAACAAAACCCCAACAAATATTGGTGACCCCACTAGGGTTTAGATAATTACATATCACTTATTAGGTTGTTTTCAATTGTTTTCTAACCTCTAGTGACTTTAAATAAGGATAATCATCATGTACCTCCCTTTGGAAACCACCCTCAGAGGCTATGTTTTCCAAAAAATCATTTTTAATGAGTCCAACAACTTGTGTGATTGCTTTAGTTTGTTCCACACAAGTATCATTGTCATGAAAATATTTTATGTGGAAGTCTCTTTGTTTGTATCACTATAAAGTTGTGCAGTTTGCACAACTGTCTCTATAGAAACCCACAAAAGTTGGCTTGAATCCAATTTTTAGGCTTTGGTTAGTTGTATTAGTCATCTTAGGTAGTAGGACTCAATTTTTTAGGAATCATAGTTTAATGTTGTCTTCTTCTTTTTCATTATATTAGTAATTGGATAACTTAGTGGGGAGGAGGAGGAATCATTATTCTTTTCACTTTCCACATGGATGGATTCTTTATTTTCCAAAGAACATAGATGCATAGATTTAAAGTTTCATTTATTTTTATTCCTTGTCTATCACAAATTACATACAAGGGAACTAAAAGCCTCCTTACATCTAGTATGATATTCAATTTGCACCCAAAAGTGATCTTGGCAATTCAGAAAAGGCAATTAGGTGAAATGCTTCCCTTTGCACAAATTTTAGTTTTAGGGTGTGATTATTCATTTGAAAAAATTCACAAACATCTAGAAATTAATTAAGTAGCTTAAAAACCACTCAAGTTCACATTCTTTATGATTGATCAAATTTCTCAAAATGTTACAAATTGGTTACAAATTTGTTACAGATAGTTAATTGTCAAGGTTTTGATAGAGAAAGATACATTTCTTGTAGGTTGGTGTACTTGACATTCCATTCTTATAGGATATTAAGTTCTATGAATCCCATAGTGATTGGTGTTACATTTCCAGGGACAACCACCATGCCTTCATGCATGGTGCGAGTTTTGAACTTTGGATTTAGGGTAAGTAATGTTGTAGACACAAATCACAGACACATTGTGGTATGTACAACTAAATGATTTCATATTGGGGTGACATATCAATTAAGAAAAAATGAATGTAGGATTGAAGGAAGTCAAGGATGTGTGGGTCACAAAGGGATACTTGGTATCTTGGGAGGATAGATGACCAAATAGGGATATTATGTAATTCTAAAAATGGTTTTGTCTAGATTCCACAACACAATAGAGAGAAGAGACATTTAACCCTAGTCTGATTAATGGGTTTATTTTGAACTGAACTAGTCTAGGATGGACATACTAAAATCCTTGTTCTAAATCCCACTCTATATTATTTTTATGAAGTAGAGAGATTTAATATATTGGTTCTAAGATTGAAATAGGCATATTAGTAGAAACATATCTAATTAAGATAGAGGCTCGTAATTAGAACATTAGAAGTTCATAGATTTTCTCTTGTGAAATTGTGAAATCTCAAGTGAAGACCAATAAGAATTAAGTATTCCTAAGCAATTAATCTAGTATTATAAAATGACTCATATTTATTTGAATCAACAAGATTTCTTAACCATGCATGCTTCTTATTTTTTACATCTTTAGATAAATAAAAAGATTAACTAGATCCCAATATCTAGTAAGCCATATTGTTTACTGCAAACTCCTATTCAATAGTGCGTAAGAAGGTAATATGGAAAATAATATAAGGGTAATTATCATGAACTTGAAGAAAGAGACTCCAACACAGCTCCACACGCCCACTTGGTTTTAATTGTTGCAAGAACGGTCGCATAGACTAAGCTCAATGACAGATCCAAAATCTACTTCTTCTATCTAACTATCACTTCTCACTTACTATGCTCATAGAATAAGAGGCTCAGTAATAGAATCATACAAAGATGAGACAGAAAATTATTTAAATATTATAACAGAAGAATGATTTACAGAATAGAAGCAGTTTTTGGCTACATAAGCAATGCATGTAAGTGTGGCTTTCTTGAAGGTTAGTCCTTGACCATTTAAGGTCTCACACCTAGCTTGATGTTTGAGAATGAGGTTTGGCCCTACTACTATAGTTTGCATCTAGAACTATGGTTTGGTTTGGATCTACAAACAAGACAACAACTATAATTTGGTTGATCATAAAGTGATCTCTAGGTATTTGGCTTAAGTCGATCCCCACTGTGTATACATCCTTGAGAAATGGTATCTAAGAAGACAAATTACAGTTGTTTTCTGGTTTGCAGAGTAGAAATACAACAATAGAGACGAATCACATTTGTTTAGTTCTTAGAATAGAAATCTATGTGTGAGACATTAAATGGTCAAGGACTAACATTTGGGAAAGCCACACTTATGAGCTATGCTTATGTTGCCAAAAAAAAACGCTCCTATTATGTAAATAATTATTTTGATATAATAAAAGGATTTTCTATCTCATCTATGTGTTATTATATTTTTTAGCCTCATATTCTATGGGCATAGAAAGTGAGAAGTGATATTTATACATAAGAAGTGGATTTTGGATCTATCATTAAGCTTAATCTCTGAAACCATTGTTTCAGCCATTGAAACCAAGTGGGTGTGTGGAGCTATGTTAGGGTCTCTTTTTTCAGTTTCAGGCTAATTTCCCTTCTGTTATTTTCTATCTCACCTTCTTACACATCATTTAGTAGGAGTTTGCAGTAAACAATATGGCTTACGAGAGATCGAGACCTAGTCAATCTTTTGATTTATCTAAAGATGTATAAAAAAGAGCATTCATTGTTAAGAAATATTATTGGTTCGAATAAATTTGATTCATTGTATAATACTAGAAAAATTTCTTAGGAATATGAACTTGATCCTAACTAGTCTTGACCTAATATTTCACCAGAGAAAATTTATGACCTCCCAATGTTCAAATTCTAAGCCTCTATGTTAATTACACATGTGTTTACTTATGTCCCTATTTCACTCTCAGAACCAATATACCAAATCTCTCTACTTCAGAAAGAAGATATAGAATGGTCTTTAGAACAAGGATTTCAGTGTGTCCATCTTGGACTAGCTCAGTTTAGGATAAACCCTTACTGAAACCAAGGTTAATTTTCTCTTCCCTATGTTATGTTGTGGAATCTAGACGAAAAAAAATTAGAAAACCTTAATCAGGGGATTCCAATCCCCATTACATAATGGCCCTTTCTATTCATTTGTCCTCCCAATATACTAAGTATCCCTTCTGACCCACACATCCTTCACTTTATTTAAGCATGCATTCAATTTTCCATATTTGATATGTCACCCCATTATGAAATCACTCAGTTTCATACCACAATGTGTCTTCGATCTGTGTCTACAACATACTTTCTGTAAATCCAAAGCTCAAAATTCACGCTACACGTGAAGGCATGGTGCTTGGCCCTAGCAATGTAACACCAATCACTCTGAGATTAACATAACTTAATATCCCAGAAGAATGGAATTCCAAGTACAAAAATCTACAAGAAATATATATGCCTCCATCAAAACCTCAACAATTAACTGTCTGTAACACATCCAATGTCCTTTTGCTTAGACAAGGCAGAGCACAGAGTGTCAGGATTGATACAAATAATTATACAAAAGATATTGTCAAATCTAGACCTAGTATTAGTTCCATACTTATATTCACAGAGTTGGATAATCATATTTCTAACCACAAAACCAAACACTCATACTGTAAATTTTGTGAAACAACTTCCTCTTCACCTTCCAAATATAAATTAGATATTGGTTCTTTTGAAAGATATAGGGGAAAACAACCTGCAACAAGTCCTTCACATCCTGGACACGTCAGAAAACATTCAGACTATCTTGACTTCCTCTACATCATTACTGTTCGAGATATTAAAATGATAATTTATGATATACCCAAAGAAAAGGAGTCATCTGGAAAAGAAAATTCGTTGCTAGAAAGATCACTTGGCCCTGGAAACTATGCACTTATATTCAAAGATGGAAGTCTATTTGCAGATTTATACTTTATGTACTATAGGAAGGCCAATGAAGAGAGGCCTCAGGACATAGTTAGACTGCATAATTATTCTAACTGGCAAGTTGTTGTTTGTATAGAACAAAACATTGATGATATGGCATAGGATATAATTCAAACAAAAGTCCATATTACAGTTATGCATACAGACCTTAAAAAAAATCATCTTCTCAGTCTAAAAAAATTTAGGAGATGAACAAAAATTATTCTAACTGGCAAGTTGTTTGCATAGAACAAAACATTGATGATATGGCATAGGATATAATTCAAACAAAATTCCATATTACAGTTATGCATACAGACCTTCAAATAAATCATCTTCCCAGTCTAAAGAAATTTAGGAGATGAACAAAAAGATAGATGTAGTCATGGAATTCATGACTGACTTAAAAATTAGCTTAAATAAAGAAGAACGATATCCTTCACCTCCTCCTCTCTCTAGAAGAAGTAGAAAAATAGACATTTAGTTTCTTTAGACCAAAATATAAAACAAGCCCTCAAGTAGCAGACATTTCTTGCTAAAATTATATAAAACAAGCCCTCAAGTAGCAGACATTTCTTGCTAAAATTTCTAAAGACGAATCCATCGAAACTTCCAAAGATAGAGAATGCAGTTAGATTGGCTCAAGAAAAGCTTCAGTTAGCCAAGATCCAATTGACAAAAATCAAAGTTGTCAAAATAGAACAATCAGAGGGGTATGGAGTCAAAACTGAAGATATGCCTAGAACCACTAGCGATGGTAGTGGTGGGAAACCATTCCAGAGTGCTTGGGAAAATGGCGTAATGCTAAATATGGTGTAAACAGGAAAATACCATATGATCCAACTAACTTTTAAGATCACTCTAGTTTTAGCCGAAAAGATATAGAACATGATCCAATATCAAATTTTAATTGTAGGTCTCAGAATGAGATCATGATGTTGATATCGAAGTGGTTAGCATTGGATAAAACAAAAAGATCAATATTTCATAATAAGGTTACCTGGGGAGAACTTGATCTAAGGTTGACATGCAACTTTGATATGTGGTGGAACAGATTGAACGAAGATGATAAGCTTAACATCATGGAATTTGAAAATTTTGTTGAAGAATTAATAAAGGCCATTGTTCATGAATTTTACGGAGATTAAAAAAGATACATATTTGTAATCTCATTTGTTTATGAACCAAATATGTGGTGGAACAGATTGAACGAAGATGATAAGCTTAACATCATGGAATTTGAAAATTTTGTTGAAGAATTAATAAAGGCCATTGTTCATAAATTTTACGGAGATTAAAAAAAGATACATATTTGTAATCTCATTTGTTTATGAACCAAAGATTGTGTAATATTAAGGATATCCTGGAATTCTATTGTACAATGTAGTATTTGTTGTACAAATAACACGACCCTGACAATTTTCATATTTACGAAAGTATCTCTCTGCAATGCCTGGCAGAATACCAGATCTTGTAAGGGAAAGAACCCAAACAAAACAAATAGACATTGAAGATATGTCACTTGGAGGATTGCATGAGTAGATTATGACCACCTTGTAGAAAGAATGCATGAGAAGAAAAATTGCAAACCCTGTCAAGAAACAATTAGGGTTTGACCACTATGTGTGGTACATTTATGTAGAAACTTACCAATGATGTAGATCACACTTTTTTGTTTTTAGAAAACAATATTGTTCATTAGTTTTTTGAATTAGACCAATCAATATTTGAAATACATTTTGAATTAGACCAATCAATATTTGAAATACATTTTATACACATTTGTGTTCTTATTAACTTTTTCCTCGTTGTTTACATAAATTGGAAAAAAAAAATGTCCTGTTGAAGACGACATCCATGGAGATTCCACATAATTTTTATCATTTTTTGGTTTTGTAGTTTTTATGCTATTACTAGACTACTTTTGGAACTATGGAAAAAAGGTTAAGTATAACTTTTCAAAAGACGACACCCATGGGGATTCCACATAATTTTTATCATTTTTTGGTTTGGTAGTTTTTATGCTACTAGTGTTTTTATGCTATTATTTGACTACTTTTGGAACTATGGAAAAAAGGTTAAGTATAACTTTTCAAAGGAAATAAAGGGAAAATATTTATGAAAATGAAACTATGAAAACGATATGCTTTGGTTGTGTAGTTTTTATGTTACTATTCTAACTATCTTTGGAACTATGGAAAAAATATAAAGTATAAGTTTTCAAAGGAAATAAAGGAAAAAAAAATTGAAATTGATATGTCAGGATAGAGAATTTATTGATGAATCTATTGGCATCAACTCTCTTAAAAAGAGATGAAAGAGTTTTACCCCTTAAAAGTTGAAGTTGTAAAAAATCCAATAAAAGAAATTAGGATTTCTAGGATTCAAATAATCTAACAATTTATCTTTATAAAGAATTTTTATAATACTTGATTGAAGATTTATTGACGATTTTCAAAATTTCTTAATCAAAAGTTAATTAAAACCTTAATCAAAATTCTTGCAAATTAATATAAATAACTCGATTAAGCTAAAAGTATTCATGACTAATTAAAAAAGGACTTAGATCCAGCTCTATAACGTCAACGAGGGTTTACTTAACACAATCTAACACCTCAATAAAAAAAAATTAGCTTATTTGTCAACAAGCCAATATTAAGAACTTATTTAAGATTATGGGATGATTTAAGTGTTTGATCAAGTTGCAGTCTTAAAATTACCACCCTGGAGAGTATGAAACACATTTTTTTACATGCTTTCTGTTGCCAAAAAATGTTACGTAACTTGGTATTATCACCTTATACTTTGCATATATATATAATCTCTTATACTTTACATACATTCATAAAATCTTATTAAAATAAGATGTTATAATAAATATTAAAATTTTTATTATTTAAAAATGACATTTTATTTTTTAATAACATGTTATAATAAATATTAAAAATTTTATTATTTAAAAATATTAAAGAAAAATATGTAAACAATAAAAAAATTATATAAATTACATTGATAAAATATATTTAATTTATTATTAATAATAAAAAATATATAAATAAAAAAAATCATAATAAATAATGTGTGATTTATTAATTAAGAATAAAAAATTATTAATATGAATAAAAACTTAACAAAATATTTTCTCATATATAAACATAAATTTATATAATAATAATAATTATTTTAATATCACATTCAAATTAGAGATAAAATTGGTGTACGAAATTCCTTTATTTATGATACAAGAGATTTTCTAATTCTACTTTTTTTTAGATTTGAAATATATAATCTTTAATAAAATAAAATAATATATATATATATATATATATATATATATATATATATATATATATATATATATAAAATAATCTTTTAGTTATTAAATTAATATTAGATTAAAAACAATTTATTATTCCATTTAAAAAAAATTAAATAGCATTTTAAACACTTCAATCGTATATTTATAATCACTTCAATCATATATTTATAATCAATCATCTGCACATTAGTGAGTGAATAGTCATTCAAAAAAGAGGGCGACTCATACATTTTTCTAGTGTCATAGTAAGTTATGAGGCTTTCTATCTCGTCCACGTCTGGAACTTGATATATTCAAATCTTAGATATGTAATTTGGTTGATTAAAGAAAATTGAAGATGATTAAGACTTTTTATATCCCGCACATGTAGAACTTGATGTATTCAAATCTTACATATACTAGCACAGCCGCAAAGTCGGCTGGTGAAGGTCGATAGGTATCGGCCTTAAAACCATGCGCAGGTAGTAAAAACTAGTTCAAATCCAACCCAAACCCAACTTACGCATGGGCAGGTAGTAAAAACTAGTTCAAATCCAACCCAAACCCAACTTAGGCATAGGAAAAAAATAAAAGAAAGTCCACAGTAAATAATGGATTAAGTTTATGTAAATTTGACAATAAAAACTTTCAAAGATGTTAATTCTTGTTAATATATTAGTATTTTTTTATTGTTAACCAGTAAATTAGAGTTTTAGATTAAAAAATCATTAATTGTATATATTATTAATAGATATACATTTATGAACGTAATTAACTTAATAATTTGAGTAATGAAAAAATATTACAAATAATTAAGAGAGTTTTTTTTTAAAGTTAAAACATTATCATTATTCATTAGTTTGACGTTTGTGCAGGGAACATTCCAAAATAATTATACCTAACCTTAGATTTTGAATTGGTAAAACACGAGATATGTGGAAATGTTGTAATATTTTGTATTTTGAATGGGTAAAACACGAGATATGTGGAAATGTTGTAATATTTTGTATAATTTAGAAATAAAAAGATATTTATGTTTTACAAATAATTATAAGAGATATTTAAGTATATATTTAGTAATCAAATTTTTGTGTGGAGAGATTTCTTCTCCCACAATGATATAACTAGTAACAATTACTTTGATGTAAAAAGTGGTTGATATAAGTAGCGGCGTATATCAACCACATTTTACATAAAAGTGGTTGTTGCTAGTTGACTGTCGACATGCCTTCTCGACCACCATTAATATATTAATACATAATTAATGTATTAATTAATTATTATATTAATATTATATGAATGTATATAAATTAATAAGATCTATTAATGTAATATATTACATTAATGTAGTAGATAATAATATTGTATAAATATTGATCTTAAAACATTAATATTACACAATTAATACATTAAAAAAATATGAATACATTAATAATGCATTATTAAAGTATTAATACATTAATAATGTAACGTATAATTTATACATTAATACATTAATTATTTTATACATTAAATACATTATTAATAGTGAATTTATTATTATTAATATTATTAAGTAACATTAAGTATTAATTAATTTATACATTAATACAGTAATTAGTTTATACATTAAATATATTATTAATAATGTATTTATTAATATTATTAATACACTAAAATATTAATATTTATATTTATAATAAAACATAAATATTGATATTAAAAAAATAATTTTAAAGAATTGATACATTAAAAAGGTATCAATACTTTAGTAATACATTATTAAAGTATTAATACTTTAATAAATACATTATTAAAGTAATAAATACATTAATACATTAGTAATACATTATTAAATTAATAATACATTAATACAATAGTAATACATTATTAAAGTATTAATACATTAATACAATAATTTACAATGACCATGCTTGAGTATGGTTGGTCATGATCATGGCTTACTTTGGTATAACTTTGTTGACTTTGGGAATGAAAGATTCACTATGGTTGACATGGTTAATTATGGTTGACCATGACCATGGTTAACTTCCATAGACCTTCATCATGGTTAAATTCTGTAGACCTTCACTATGGTTGACGTTTACTATGGATGAACTTCATTATGGTTGAACTTGGTTGACCATGACCATAGTTGACTTTGATTGACCATGGTTGACAATGGTTAACCATGTTTGACAGTGGTTGTCCATAAACGATTATGGTTAATCATGACCATAATTGACCAAGACTACGGATGACATTCAAATAGTGAAATTTGGAAGTGTGTGTCACATTGTGACGACATGATATTCACGTAAAATTATGAAAATGAACCTATGTTGATGACATTCTGATGACAAGGCTATGTGCGTTAGATTGCGATGACAAGATATTTTCATCACAATATGATGTTAGGATATTTGCATCACATTCCAATGACGAGGCTATGTTCATCAGATTGCGACGACAGTATATTTTTTGTCGCATATTGACGACGATGGGAATATTGGGATGAGAGTTTTAGGTTCATCACATTGCAATGACAGGTCATTTAAGTAAAGATTAGCAATGTGATGAACATAAATGTCGTATGTTCATCGTAGAAATTTGTTGACTTTGGGAAGGAAAGGTTCACTATGGTTGAAATGGTTAATTATGGTTGACCATGGCCATGGTTAACATCCATAAACCTTCACCGTGGTTAACTTTCGTAGACCTTCACTATTCTTGACGTTCACTATGGATGACCTTCACTGTTGTTGACCTTGGTTGATACTGACCATGGTTGACTGTGGTTGACTATGGTTGACAATAGTTAACCAATTTTGACAGTTGTTATCCATAGGTGACCATGGTTGGCCATGACCATAGTTGACCAAGACTACGGATGACATTCAGTTAGTGAAATTTGGAAGTGTTTGTCACATTATGAAAACATGATTTTCACGTAACATTGCGACGATGAAGCTATTTTCATGAAATTGTCACATTGTCAATATGGTTATGGCCAACCATTGTCAACCATAGTCAACCATTGCCAACTATGGTCAATGGTCATGGTCAATATCGTTGTGTTCATCGCATTGTGACAATATGGATATGGCCAACCATTGTCAACCATGGTCAACCATGGTCATGGTCAATCAAGGTCAACCATATTTATGTTTGTCACATTGTGACAATATGGTTATGTTCGTCACATCATATGTTCAGTGTATAAGGCCAGGTTCGTATGTTGTTTTTTCACATTATGACGATAGGATATTTGTGTCACATACGGTGAGGATATGTTCATCACATTACAACGATGAGGTTTTGTTCATCACATTACAACAATATGGTTATTTTCATGACATTGTGATGACAAGGTTATGTTCATCACATTGCGACAATATGGTTATGGCCAGCCATGTTCATCACATTGCGGCAATATGGTTATATTCATCAAATTTCGACAATATGGTTATGACAAGACATCCTCGTCACATTGCAAAAAATATTGTTATGGCCACTCATGTTCTTCACATCGTGACAATATCGTTGTGTTCGTCACATTGTGACAATATAGTTATGGCCAACCATGTTCAACCATTGTCAACCATGGTCAACCATAGTCAACCATGGTCATGGCCAATCAAGGTCAACCATATTTATGTTCGTCACATTCCAACAATATGGTTATGTTCGTCACATCGTATGTTCATCGTATAAGGCTAGGTTCATAACATTGCAACAATATGGTTATGTTCGTCACATCATATGTTCAGTGTATAAGGCTAGGTTTGTCACATTGCAACAATATGGTTATGTTCGTCACATTGCAAGGGAGGCGATAAGTTCGCTAGATTACGATGACAAGATATTTACATCATGATATGATGACATGATATTTGCATCACATTGCAATGATCAAGCTATGTGCATCAAATTGCGACGAAAATATATTGTTTGTCACATATTGACGATGACGGGGATATTGCAACGAGGGGTTTATGTTCATCACATTCCAATGACATGTCATTTAAGTAAAAAGTGGCAATGTGATGAACATAAATGTCGTATGTTCATCATATGTCGAATGGATATGTGATAATGTATTATAATTTTTTTTATAATGTATTATAAGTTTTTTTTATGTTTTAATAAAAAATATTGTATAAATTTTAATTTATGTGTTTGTAAAAACATAATTTAAATTTTATATGAAAACATAATTTAATATTTAATATAATGTTTTTATATAAAAAAAATTATATAAAATTTTATGTTTATATAACATTATATAAAATTTTATGTTTATAAAACATTATATAAAACTTTTATATAAAAACATAATTTAAATTTTAAATCTTATATTTTTATATTAAATTAAAATTATATAAAACATTTAACCTTAAAATGCATTATATAATTATAAAATTTAACATTTTACATTTTAATTGTACAAAATTTTTAACATTATATAAAAATTATACATTAAAATTATATAAATTTTTTAACATTATATAAAAAAATTATATAATTATAAAATTTAACATTATACATTTTAATTGTATAAAAATTTTAACATTATATAAAAATTATACATTAAAATTATATAAAAATTTTAACATTATATAAAAAAAATTATATAATGTTATTATAAAATTTTTATAAAAACATAATTTAAATTTTTTATAAAAACATAGTTTAATATTTAATATAATGTTTTTATATAAAAAAATTATATAAAATTTTATGTTTATATAACATTATATAAAATTTTATATTTATATAAATATAAAATCATTATGTTAATAAAACATTATATAAAAAATTTATATTAAATTTTATATAAAAACATAATTTAAATTTTAAATCTTATGTTTTTATATTAAATTATTTTAATTATGTTTAATTTATGTTTTGAAATTAAATGGGAATTAATATACTTATGTTTTTAAGGATTTAAAGTTATATTAAAATTATATTTAAAATAAAATATAATTATATTAAAATTATGTTTAATTAAATGTAATTATATTAATATTATGATATATTAAAATTATGTTTTAATTTTAAAATAAAATATAATTATATTAAAATTATATTTAATTAAAAATTATATTAAAAATTAAAATTATAATAAAAAATAAATTGTTTATTACCCTGAAAGACGTACACCTATTGACAATGGGAGGATTTAATAGGGGTTTAGTGCTTAATAAGTTTTCTATGGAGAGGATTAAATATGGCTGGAATATTCTTAGTAGTCACACAAAATAAATGGCTGTGATTTCAATCATTA
>ML782897.1:721976-736744 GCA_009831015.1 Picea engelmannii | reverse complement strand
TATGGCTGGAATATTCTTAGTAGTCACACAAAATAAATGGCTGTGATTTCAATCATTAACTTCCTAGCTATTATAAAGACATCAATTTATGTGTTTACTTTTTTACATTTACCTAATCATATTTAAAAATTACTTTGATAGCTCATTGATTGCCACGTAAGTGATTAACAAAAATTAAAATATTAATACCAGATAAATGAAGCCCAACAATTTATTTGTTAATAGATAATAAAATTTAATATATTCTTTTAAAGATTCATTTCATCTTCTCAACCTTGCACCCTAATAAACTGTAACCCTAATAACCTATGCACCTACACAATCAATTGAAACTCACACAAAAACCCTTGTTCATTAAAACCAGGAAGTTGAAACACAAAGCACTTTACTTCACATCCATGCCTAGGGGAGGTTGGACGTTGAAACACGGAGGGGAGGTTGGAGGTTGAAACGCATCACTTCACATCCACGGCTGCCACATCCACGAGGGGAGGTTGGAGGTTGAAACGCCTCCACATCCACAAAGGGGAGGTTGGAGGTTGAAAGGCGGAGGGGAGGTTGGATGTTGAAACGCCTCACTTCACATCCACGACTACCACATCCACGGTGGCCAAAGCATCTGCCTTGGTAAAAAAATGACCGCGCACTGTAAAATGTTTTAATTCGCATTCAATTCTAAGGTTAATTAAAACGCTCACACAAATGAAACAGTAGTAGTTCACATCGACGGGGCCATAGGCATTTGTACATTTTTTTAATCACTGTTGTTATTTTTCTTAATCATTGAACGTGGCAATCTGGTGTTCATTGAACGTGGCAATCTGGTGTTGAGTAAGTAATTTTTTAATTTTATTTAGTAAATATGAAAAAGTAATCACATAAAAGTACGTCTTTATAAATGAGTGGAAGTTAATTTATCAAAATTTCATCCATTGATTAGACACGATGAGAAAGAATATACTAGCATCTTCAATTACCAACTTTAAAATTGAAATTTATGATTAAAAGGTTGGTAAAAATATTTTTTTATTATTATAAATATATTTTAGCAAAACAAAATCATTATTGTTTTATTATATTTATCATTATAAAAAAATATTCATAATCACCATTATGGTACACACTTTAAGACTAAATTTTATCATATTGCTTTGGTCTCCAAAAACATGGAATAAAAGATTTTACGGCATATTAAGTTCATCAAAGTTTTCAACGTTATTGAGCCATGGTGACGGTGGCGTGTCATGCCATGCTTTAAGCCCCATAATCAAGCCGCTTGACCGGATGGACGTGTGGATCAGTCCTTTGTTTTCATTATTTTGTAGCTAGTGGGTCATTTCAAGTTTAATGCCATTAAAATTTGATTATAATGGGCAATTGCAAAACCAAAAACTGTACAGGGAGGCAATTGACGTTTACTTGCACCACAAATCTGGGTGGAATTAATCAAAACAGTGGCCAAAACATAAGTACCATACATTCAACCGATCAAGAATCAAGACCAGATGTTAAGTTGTAATTATGTCATAAGTTTGAATATGAGTTTGCACACATTACTCTTCTTCTCGTTTTCCTTGATGGTCTCAAGTTTCGGCCTCCAACATTTCCCTCTGCACTTCACCAATTGAGCATACTCTTTTTGTAATTCAGGGGTATTGCAGACCCTACCCGGCTCATCGTCTGCAGAATCCTCGCTCACTAAATGGCCGCGTTCATCAGCGTTAAGCCTTTCGTCTTCCATAAGCTTTGAAATAAACTCAGGGAAGACTCTGATTCGAAAGCCTCCGCCGGCGTCACTTTTCTGTATCTGAAACGGCTGGCAGAAAACAGAAGCACGTTCGATACTGCGAAGCGGAACTGAGAGGCGAGCAGTGGAGGTAGGTGGAGCTTTTGGGGGAGGTGGTGGCAATATTAAGGAAGCCAGCGATAGGAGAGATAAAGGAGCCTAAACCCACTTCTTGTATTATAAAATCCCACAGGAATGCTACCACGTGGAATCATGACTTACGAAAGCACAATTGTCTTTTGATCCACACTCTATTTTAGGAAGATTTATACTTTTATAAAAACATATGTTATTATTTATAAATGTAATAATAAAGATGTTATTAGCATTTAACTAGTTGAATTCAATATTGTTGGGTATTTGATATTAATTTACTTAAATATATTGGATGTTGTTAATTTTGTTTGGTATTTGACACTAGTATATATAGTAAAGATAGCATGACACTAGTATATTTAGTAAGGTATTTGACATTAGTATATTAGAAATATCATGGATATTTGGCTATAGTTCGTTTATATAGTTCGTTTAGTTAGTTAGTTTAGTGGGTAATGGTTTACTAAAAATACCTATTCAATTGACAAATAATTATGTTTTCTTCATCTCATCGAGTGAATGTAGATGGGTTACCTTTAGGGCTTTGATTTTCATCACTGATACTTCATTGACCTTCTCCACTATATAGGCACTAAGAAGACTAGAAGGCTATGAAGCATTTAGAGTGGTAGAAGTTATTTTTATTGCATCCATGAAATAAATGGGTTTTGAGGTTGAAGGCTTGACAATGCACACCATTCATCCCTCTAAATACAACACCAAAATAAGAGTTTAATCTCTAACATTGTTGTGGTTACACAAAGGAATTATGCCATCAAGTTTTTAACCCCCAAAAGTTCTTGATCAACATGAATATTTTTTTATAGCTTCAATTTCTAGTTGATATCCACCACGTAATCATAATTCACCCACAAAATTATGAATTTCATGGAAAAATTCTTTATCATTATCTGAAATTGTTCTTGGCATTATCCGCCACTTAAAAGATTTCTTTAAATTAGGGTTTGCATAAAAAAAATGTTAAACAAGGATTTCTTCCAACACTTGATAAGAAATAATTTCACCACACACTTTTTAGTGAGAAATTTCACCGAACACTTAGTAAGCATTCTTGGAATAAAGACCATTACTCTCTATATTGGAAAAAATAGCCTATGGTTTCTTTCCAATGGCCCAACCATAGAGTTGTTCATACCAATATTGTGACCTATACCCTATGAAAGGGAAAAACATTGGTTTGCAAAATCATCATATCTAATGTTACATCCATTTGTTCTACTTCAAGATCAAACGGTGTAGCAAGAGACAATAGAAACCCATTGGAAGTCAATTTTGCAATAAGAGATAAAATCTCACCAATGTAACGACTCCTTCGTTACGACTACAAGCGAAACAACAGTGCAATTTTTTTTTTACAAAAACAAGAGAACAACGACGATTACAGCTAGACAACACGACTGATGACGAGCACCATGCCTGTAGAACAGGAAACAACAATTAAGATTCCACACCCAGGCATAAGGGCAACTGAGCAAAACATGCACAAAATAACATGGAGGATCGACTACCTGTCCTACACAACACGACCACGCCTACAAGATGAGGGAAAACCTCCCCATCCCTACACAACGGCCTAGACGAGCAAGACAAGAACCTGAAGGTGCACCAACCTAATACCTGAAGGCATTCAACCCATGCACCAAGCAACTTGCAATACCCGACAGCTCACACAGAACACACTGACTCCAGCCAAGGTCTCATTCGTCGCTATCCCACAGGGCACACCATGATCCCCGCATCAGGAATCATGTCATTCCCAGGTGATAGACACGTCAATAACCTTGGTGAAAACATAATCTATCCGGACCAAGGACTCTAGGAAACTCCAACGCGCTAGGAAACAAATAGTGACTGGGAGACTATACCTACCCCCACACAAAAGGTCAACGAGACACAAGAGGACAAAGATAAGGGGTGACACTAGCCCGCACGACATCGTCCCCTACCCCAGCAATCACCCAGGCTAAATGGTCCATGATCACATTCTAACTTAACATGGGTTCCATTCTAACGGGGCACGTCAAGTTGCAAATTGTTTTGGCATAGATTATCCCTCTAATTTTAGCAAGTCTAAATTATAAATCGGTCTTTAACTTAACATCAGATTAAAATTAGATACAATCCAATCGACCATTCTATATTATACCGTAGTTAATAAATTCAATCAATAACATCAATTACGAATCAGTTCGACAATTCTGCCTCACAATTTAATCATCAAATTCGATATAAATAACATTGACTACGAAACAATTCGGCAATTATGCATCACAATTCAATCATTGACCACAATTTAATTTAGCTATTTTAACCACTTGGGTCAATACTTACTAAACTATTTAATCATTAAACACAGTCTAAAAGGGCAATTCGATATTAATCCAAATCTCCATCCAACTAGCCACCAACTTAATTAACAACATTAACAATTTTATGGTAGAATGCTACCACTATAACACTGATGAACAATTAAATCTCGACATGTGGTCTATCTATTTTGACCGAACCAACAATACTACCTATCTTATTAATAATGAGAAGGAAACTACTAACTATTAACTTCGTTGTATTAATTAACAAGGCAATTAGCCTAGTTGTTACCTGACCATTAATATAGAAAATGACAAGGCAGTTGACATAACTGTTAACAAATAATCAATAGCGAAATAACAAGGCCATTCTCATGACTGTTATCATAACGAGTAAGATAGAAATGACAATGCAATTAACACTTTAATTGACATAACCATTAGTAAAGCAACAACAAGGCAATTAAGGTAACAACAACAATCAATATAGTACTGACAATGTAATTAATAAAACTGTAACAAGACAATTAATATATCATTAATAATATTCAAGGCGATTTTGAAGGCAACAAAGTAGTTGTACCACATCTCAGCAAAACATAGTACACAGTGGTGGCGACTCATGCCCATTCCCAGCAACGCATTCCAATTTAGATGGCAGGACGTGGTCAATCGGCAGTAAAACACAGACACCAGCTAAGGGAAAAATGATGTCATAGTTTAAAGGCCAATTCGTGGTCATTTATTGCAATTTTAGTCACATTATCAAGGGAAAATCGTGGTCAATTAAGGCAGCAACAGAGTCATTACTTTTAACAACAATTCGAGGGCGTGTAATAGTGAATTCAGTCAAGCGTTTTAGCATCAATTCATGGGCATTTACAACAACTCAGTCATTCATTTTAAATAGTAAAAATCATGGGCAATCAATCGACAAATCATTCAACATTTCAAAGGGCAAAAGCATGGTTGGTAATCCGGAAAAACACAGCATTAAGTCATTTGTATTTCCTAGGCACTCATAGGAATACACACAACACCAATTAGTTTGCAATTCATGGCCATTCACAGCAAATTCATACACGTTTTAAATGGAAAATCGTGACTTCCCTTTTTCATGCCCGTACGCTAAATGCAATTCATACAAGAATGACCAAATTCCCTTCCCTTACCAGGATACCAATTATAAAAAATGCATATAGGGGAAAAGATTTGTTTGTTCCATTGCCAGGATACAAATATAATGCAGACATGAATAACAAAAAAAAGTTTTTCCATTTCCAGGATACCAGATATAAAAATGCAGACAAGGAATCAAATCGTTTTTTTGTTGTCAGAATACCAATACAACGTAGACATGAATAACAAATAAAAATGTTTTTCCATTCCAGGAGACCAATACAGAAATGCAAACATGAAATAAATTCATTTTTTTTCATTGCCATAATACCCCAAAAAATTGCAGACAGGGAATCAATTCATGCTTCCAATGCTATAAACCCAATACATCGCAGACAATATTAAGAGAATGCAAGGATCCAATGGGAAAGGTCATGGAATGATTGCATGGGTTCTATCAGTCAAGGCATAGAGAAAACCAACCAGGACACAAGATAATCCACACACAGAGGTCGTTGCCAGATGACGGAATCAACAATCAACCAGGGACAAACATCAAGGGTAGTCGGCTAGCAGGTTCGTCCTTCGCTCGTCATCCTCTCACAGGAAAGCAGGGCATTGAGATCCATAGGTATTTTAACGCTAAGGCAACGACTGTAGATCAGGCTCCTAGCCGACTACTCAGGCGAGGACTGGTGATCTAGGGACGAAGGCTAAACAACCATGAAGGTCACAATCAACATAGCAAGGTGGTCAAGACGTGCACAGAAATGAAGCCATGGGAGTCAATCTATCATCGAGATAGGCTAAGAAAATTTTAGAAAACCGTCTAGACAATCAGTTCACATACCTAAGTAAAAATGCAGATTCAAGCATAAGTTCTAAAACAATTTACCATACAAACGAAGAAAGTGTATCATTGCCTGTTCTTATTGGACGTCCCGTGTGCACCTTGCAACTCCCGTGTGCCGACCGATGAGACTTCACCAGTACCTCCTAGCCAATGCTAGGGGTAATCTTCTTACCCCTTAGCCCCCTGAGCCACAAAGGGGCCACGCACTCACTATCCAAAGATTTCCACTAGCTCCCAGCTCGCCTCGCAAGGCCGAGCTACCACTCCTCACCAAGCTGGGTATCCCAACTCCCACAAGTTAAATCAATCAAGTAGATATTTCTACAGCGTAACATTATGCAAACAGAAGAAGATCCAACCTCCATCTCCTCCCTTCATTATATAGAGTTTCGTGGTTCCTTACTTTCTAAAAATCTCATTTAATTAAAGCTTTTTAAAATAAATTCCTAAAATTTCCTCCCTGTATAAGTGTCACCCATCCCCTACATTCCTCCATTAATTCATTTCTTTAATTAATTAATTTCTCTTATTTCCCTCACCCACCTAGAGTTACTCCTAGAATCACTCCTGGGTGTCCCCAAATTCTCTTACAGGTTTTAAAGACTTCCCCCCCTATTAAATTGTTAGTTCAGTTTAAATTAGAAAGCTCTTAAATGGTAGATACTTTACTAAGTTCGGCTTTCCTCTTTTTCCTTTATGTTCCCCTTTTCCCTTTTTATGTTTACCTCTTTTCCAAGTTTCCTAATATTTTAGATTTCCCCTTTTTCCCCTTTTTATTTAGAACTCAAAAAGGAAAGTGTGGAGATTAACCCATTTTTCCCTTTTATCTTTTAATTATATATATTAAATTATCATAAAATAATAAAAGGATTAATTCCCTTTTTAAATTTTAATCCAATAGATTTTTTTTGTTATGAATCAATTTAATTTCTTACTCCCTTTGTATTACAAGATTTAACGAAGAGTATAATTATTATTTATGTTGCTTTTATTATTATTATTATTATTATTATTATTTTATAGATAGATAAAATTTTACCACTAGCATAGTTTAGACTTAGACCTTAAATTTTCGTATTGGGCGACATTTAATAAAGGAATTTGTTTTAAAAATTCTTAACACGTTATTCGTCCTAAGGCCAACTAGGTTCATTCCTCTATCATCAACAATGTGACGTGCCCTTCAGGACACACAAGGTGCTCCAAGGGTGCCACTCACCTTAATCTACTTCCCTTGTGCGACGTGCCCTTCAGGACACACTACCTCCTCCAAGGGTGCCACTTGCCTCTCTCCATTTTTCTTGTGTGGCGTGCCCTTCAGAATGCACCACATGCTCCAAGGGTGCCACTAGCCTCTTGACTAACTTGGTAAACATCAATAACCCCCAGAGTCAATACTCTTCCAGGTGAACTTGTGGGAGACTAAGGTCTACATTTTATTAATGGTGTAACTCTGCTTCACCTCCTTGGCAATGAAAAAAAAAAAACAAATTGATTTCAGGTCTGCATTTTTATAATGGTATCCTGGAAATGGAAAAACATTCTTATTTGTTATTCCTGTCTGCATTGTATTGGTACTCTGGCAATGGGAAGAATGTTTAATTTCCTATCTGCATTTTATATTGGTGTCCAGGAGATGAACAATGTTTTTTTTTGTATTCATGTCTGCATTGTATTGGTACTTTGGCAATGGGAAGAACATTTGATTTCCTATCTGCATTTTATATTGGTGTCCAGGAGATGAAAAACATTTTTTTTATTCATGTCTGCATTGCATTGGTACTCTGGCAATGGGAAGAACGTTTGATTTCCTATATGTTTTTTATAATGGTGTCCGGGAAATGAAAAAAATGTTTTGTATTACTGTCTGCATTGTATTGGTATCCTGGAATGGGAAAAATAATTGATTCATGTATGCATTTTATATTTGTGTTCGAGAAATGAAAAACGTTTTTGTATTACTGTCTGTGTGGCATTGGTATCCTGGCAATGGAAAACGAATTCATTTCCATGTTTGCATTTTGCCAGCATTTTTCCCTTTTAAATGATGATGGCAACATGGAGTTCCTTCTGGTGTGTTTTCAGCACATCATTTTGCATATTTAAAATACAGATAGCCATGAATGTCCTTGTGGTGTGTCCCTGTACATGTTTTTCCCTTTTAAATTGAGACTGTAATTTTTTTTACATGCTCATGAATTTTCCATTCAAAACGTGACTGAGATTGATGTTTAAATGCTCACGATTCTGCCATCCAAAACGTGACTGAGTTGTTGTTTAATTTCCCACGTTTTTTCTTTTAAAGATTGACTTAGATTGTTGTTTAAATACCCACAATTTTGCCTTTAGAAATGTTGTCGGAGCTTGTTGTAATTACCCACGATTTTTCCTTTAGAATGTTGCCAAAGCTTGGTGTAATTACCCATGATTTTTTCCTTTAGAATGTTGACTGAGCTTGTTGGAATGACCACGAATTTACCAGAACAATTGCTACAGTTAATTCGCTTGTTAATTGCAATGTTAAATGCTATATTAATTGCCTTACTAAATGCCAGAACAATTGCTACAACACTGTGAATGGTCAGCAGATTCCTACTTATTGATTAAATGTCGTAGCGGGTTGTACATCATAGGATTCATACCGGATGGGATTGTCACATGTGGTATCAGAGTGGGTTCAATCCACGATTTGGGATCGCTACGGCTTTCGTTGATATGATTTGATTATAAGGTTACTAATTGATTTAACTTGTATTCATGCAGGTAATCATGGTCAGAGGATGTCGCGGAGGCAGATGAAAGGGTGCTAGGGGAGGAGGCGCGACGCCTCGAGTAACATCCATGCCCAAGGGATCTAACCCTGAGGGAGACGAGCAGGTTGTTGGACAGGAGCAAATATAAGTTGGTGATGTGGTCGGAATGATGAGATATTTTCAGTGCATGTCTGAGGCAATGATTAGTTGTTTGGACAAAGATGAGGCCAAGGCGTCGGCACCCCCTGAGGTTCCACTGTGCACTCTGGTCGGTACTGGTAGCATTCACTGTGAACTCGAGAAGGTCAAATTTCCTGAGTTCTTTGGTGCCCCGGACAGCGCAGCCGTTGAGGCATGGTTGTATAATATGGCGATGTGCTTTTCACTTTGCCATTATACCTCCAACATGAAGGTCCACATGACTGTCTTCCAACTGAAAGTAAGCTCTCTTCTATCGTGGAAGATGCTCTTACCGTAGTTGAACATGGTCGTCGAAGATGTTTCATGGGAATAGTTCGAGGAACGCTTTCTAGAGAGATACCTTTCAGAGGATTTCATTGAGCATCATTTCAATGAGATCAATGCCTTACAACAGGACAGTTGTATGGTGCTTGAGTACGAGGCCCATTTATGGAGCTGCTCCTATATGCTCTACATATTAACACTGAGAAACTTAAGGTCAACAGGTTCGTGTTCGGACTTAATGGCAACATACGTGCAAAGGTTAGGATTTTGATGCCTCAAACCTTTCATGATGTCATCTAAAAGGCCCTCATAGCGGAGGAGGATCCTATCAGCGGGGGTCAGCACAGGACTCTAGAGAGACCAATAGGGTAGGTATCATCTGGTGTACAACATCATCAGACACCAGCCAGACATACGCCGTGATATCGTGGCTTCCAGAGGGGATCCACTTTCACTACACCTTGACGACCGATGCCTCAGTAGTAGACACCTTATCAGGGACCACAACATCAACAACAACATCGACTGCAACAACAAGAGTTTAGGCTTGTTCAGTAGAAAAGACCAAGATTCCAGGCTGGAGGGTCGTCACCTTCTACTTCAGGTACCAGGATTACTAGGCCGAAGAAGGGGTGTTGGATGTGTGGGGAGCCACACTACTAGTGTGACTGCCCGGTGGAGAGGACTAGAGCGTCCAGATCAGCCAGACCCACAACCATGCGAGATATGGGCAAGGCCCATCGGCTTCATGCATCGGTGAATAACCGCAAGGGAGAGAATCAATCGACTGTTCTCTAGACGACAGGTACCTTCGTTGACCAGACCCTTAGTATTTTGATAGATCCTGGTGCGATCGAGAGTTTCATTTCTGGTGCAATGCTAAAAAGGATTAAGGTAAAGGAAGTCGAACAAGATGAATTTAGCTTCATAGAGATGGCTTTGGAAGCCAAACAGAAGGTTGGAGGAAAGGTTACAGGCTGTACCCTTAACCTGGGAGAGTTTGTCACGAGGGCCACCCTGTACGTCACGATCCTAGGATCTTATGACGTCGTGATTGGTATGGATTTGTTGGAATCGCATGAGGCGATACTTAACTGTAATATGAAATAATTGAGCTTGGTAGATGATGAGGGACAGAGACGTGTGATTGTAGGTTGGAACTAGGGAGTCTCCCTAAGGTTCATCTCTTCCTTACAACTTTAGAAGAGCATGCGCAAGGGGTGCAAGCTTTATGCGATCCTTGCGTTAAACAAGAAGGGAGTAGTGGAATGTCTATAACACCTTTCGGTGGTGAGGGAGTTTGAGGACGTATTTTCAGAGGAGTTACCTGGGATGCCGCCGGAGAGGGAATTGGAGTTTACTATAGACCTAAAATCAGGTACAGAACCGATAGCTAGAACACCTTATCGGATGTCAACCCTAGAGTTACAAGAGTTAAGAATGCAACTGAAGGCATTGTTGGACCTGGGACTGATACATCCTAGTGTGTCACCGTGGGGTACACCTGTTATTTTCATATGAAAGAAGCATGGGTCGTGGAGGCTCTGCATTGAATACCATCAATTGAACAAGGCCAGGATCAAGAATAAATATCCCTTGCTGAGGATTGATGATCTGTTTGATCAAATGAAGAGCGCGACAATGTTCTCAAAGATCGATTTGTGATCAGGGTATCACTAGTTACGGATTAAGGAAGATGACGTCCCTAAGACTGCCTTTAAGATGAGGTTTGGACATTATGAGTTTACTGTTTTACCATTTGGACTGACAAATGCCCAAGGGGTATTTATGAGTTTGATGAATGGGTTGTTCCATGAGTACTTGGACAAGTTCGTCCAAGTATTCATTGACAATATTTTGATTTACTCTTGGAAAATGGAGGAGCATGATGAGAACTTATGCTTGGTACTACAGTGTATGCGAGAGCACAAATTTTATGGGAAGTTGTCCAAATGCTCATTTTATCAATCGAAGATTCACTACTTATGGCATGTCATCTCTGGCAAAGGCATCACCATGGATCCAGCCAAGCTAGAGGCTATTATGGAATGGCCTGCGCCGACGAATGTCACGGAAGTGCGTAGCTTCATGGGTTTAGTAGGATACTATCGACGGTTCATCGAGGGATTATCGAAGATAGAAAATCCGATCACGGAGTTGAAGAAGAAGAACAAGAAATTTGTTTGGACCGAGAAATGCGCGAAAGCATTTCGGAGGCTCAAGGAGTTGTTGACAACATCACCGATACTAAAGGTCCCTGACATGGACGTGGACTTCTTGGTATGCACTGACGCATCGAAGGAAGGCTTAGGTGGAGTCTTGATGCAAGACAGACGCGTGATCACTTACATTTCGAGGAAACTGAGAAGGCATAAGGAGAACTATGTCTCGCATGATTTGGATTTGTTAGCCATCGTATATGTCTTGAAGGTTTGGAGACACTACCTTGTTGGATGAAAATTTGAACTAAAGATTGACCACTGTGGACTACCACACATATTTACGCAAAGCGACCTGAACGCGCGACAACGACGTTGGTCAGAATTGCTTAGTGAGTACGACTTTGAGATTACTTACATAAAATGAATAATGAACTGAGTGGTAGATGCATTGATTCAGAGACCACACATCTTTTTTCTACTGCCTCTTCAGACGAATCTACATGAAAAGATTCTAAATTTACAGTGTGACAATGACTAGTACAAAGAGGTTGAGGGTTTTATCGGACAAAACACAATGATGGTACCATGATTTGAAGGATTTTCATTTGATAGTGATGGTTTATTAAGGTTTAAAAATCAGATCTACGTACCGCTGAATGATGAGTTGAGGATGTTGATCCTAAGCGAGACTCATAGAGCAGTTTACCTAGCTCACCCGGGAGTCAAGAAGATGAGGGCAGACCTTAAACCCTTATTCTTCTAGAAGGGAATGAAGGTAGACATAGTCAACTATGTGGCCAGATGTATATAATGTCAGCAGGTAAAGGATGAACATAGACACCCAGCAGGATTACTACAACCACACGCTATTCCATAATTGAAATGGGAGGTTATTTTGATGGATTTTATTGTTGGATTGCCACTAACGACAAGGAGACATGACTCAATTTTCATAGCAGTAGACACTCTCACGAAGAGTGCTCACTTTATTCCTGTGTGTATGATGTATCAGGTACTTGACATAGCTAGAGTTTTCATAAGTGAGATTGTGAGGCTGCATGGTGTGTCTAAGAGGATTATATTTGATCGAGGATCGGTGTTTACTGGATGATTTTGAACGAGTTTCCAAGAGGCCTTGGGAACCCAATTGACGCAACCGCACTCCTCAGAGCATGTCCGCTCTCACAGGATCTTTTTCTACTCATGGCCCGAAGAACTCAAAGGTTCCTCTAATTCCCTATCGGGAATTTTCCTTACCCACAACAACTCTCCCAAGTGATCTCCCTTAGTGATCAGGAAATCGGTACTCGCAGCTTCACAAGTTCACTGTCTGTCTCTGGGATCTCAAATCCCCGAGACCCGATAACCATTCAACGTTGACTTCTTCCCGTACCTATCGGGACTTCTTCTCTATCGCTATTTTGCAACTCGCGACGTCAACTAACAAAATTTCCAACCTCCGAACCCCGATGTGCTGATACTCTGATGCACATGTGCGGGTTGACTTTTCCACCTCCCGTCACTTCTGTCGGGATTTCAGAATTCACGGGATCGCGAATCCTGATACCAAAGGATTTGAAACTTACCTTTTCCCGATCCTCGATATGGTATGCCACCTGTCCTCCACTAGCCCTGACTGTGGCCCACACGACCCTTCCATCGGGATATCACGGATCATGATTCCAACATGCAAGAGTTTCTTACTTTCGAAAACTCCGATGCCCGAACTCCGACTCCTTGGGATCCCCTAACACGTGTCCTTACTGATGGACGGTTCTAAGCTTATCAGGATATCGTGGATTGCGATATCGCAACTCTCGTTGCAATCTTTTGGAGCTTCACCTCGTGAATCCCCGATACACGATGTCACGTGTAGATCCAATGGTCCCTGTGACTCAGGATAGACGACTCTTCCCTTCCTGAGCTTCGAACTTTTTGATTCTCTCGACGTAATCTCCTGGCACCTTCGTGAGATCTAACGACCCTCGGAATTTTGTGAAATTCTCTCGGAGAGTCTCGACCATCCGTTCTCCCCTTGATGATTCTGCGCAACGAAGAAGTGTCTCCCCATGAGACTCGTCCGCCCGCTCACCAACCTACGACGCTTCTCTCAGACTTTCCATGGAAGCTTCCCTGCACTTACCCTTCCGTGAATTCAAAGGCCTATTCCTCCTGATCTTTTCCACAATCTTCAACCTTCAGAAAGAAACCTTGCACGCACTCCTTGCGGTAAATCTTCAACAATGCTTAAGTGTTGAAGGCATTCGACCCTGCGCACACCTGCAGCAGCAGTTTTCCAATACTCTGCTCATAATCGCAACTCTGAGACTTAGCTTGGCCTGCGCACTCCTTGCATGACATTGTGCCTAACTACCTCTTCGAGGAAATGAGCACAAAAGTTATCTCTAATTAATCCCTTCTGTCAACGCACTCCTTGCGGACAATTCAACTGTACTCCTCGCAGGAATTCTCTGGTTCAAAATAGAGAAACAATTGAAACTAATTCCTTCTTCCCTTTAGACTTCAATTTCACCATGAAATCACATACACATCATATAAAAGCAAATGTATAACAGGAAGCAAACATTCATGAGCATAACATCACTTACACAGAGAATCAGACACAAACCCATGAAATTGAATCAAATCTTTCTTCTAATAATTCAAATGTCTGTACATTGGTGTTCTTCATACAGTTCTCTGCATGCTCTTCTACTCCTGAATTGATAATAATACAATGATACAATGAGGGTGTCTATATCCATTTCCCCTCTTGGAATCTAAAGCTATCAAATCTAAAATTAAATTCCTCTCTACCAGCATTAACTAAATTAAATGTCGTCTATCTACTAAAGGACGAGAGCTTAAAGGCTCAAGGTCCCTTTCCAATATACAAAGGTGCCTCCTCTTAAATGACTCATTTAAGATTTGCGCAACAGTCCCAAAGCATTTTCAAAAACTTTGTGCTGGCTTATCCAGCTGTCTTCTGCTTTCGCTCTAGCTCACTTGATGTGTTGGTGATGCTCCTGCATCATACTCATCAGCTTGAAAACTTTCATGGGCTCCTTTCCATGAGCTCCTGCACGGTCTGTCCATTCTTTTGTATCTCTTCTTCACTCTCCCAGCTGGCATATTCTACTGGGTGGCCCTTCCACTTGACCAGATACTCGAAGTATTCCTTCCTTCAGGTCTTCTTACCCACTC